>CM041800.1:11541006-11701005 GCA_023376895.1 Aspiorhynchus laticeps
GATTGTAAAAACACAGTACACCTATTTCTTAACAACCTCTGGTTTATCTTTTAAACCAGTTTTATCGCTTACCCCAACTCGTCTTGATGCATGCTCAAACTTGGTGCAACTTTACAAGCCAAATTTGAATGAGATTGGAGAACTTGGTGAAGAGAAAACTGTGATCTAAATAGTGACCTACATTTCCATTTATTGTGTACATTTCCACAGCCAGAACACATCGTCTGGACTACTTTTATGGTGCTGTTTTTGTCATAGCTCAACATCCACACCCATCCCCATAATGAAAAACTGTACTCTGTAGAAAATGTTGTGTTCCACAGAGAGAAATGTCATATAGCTTTTAGAGCAAAACTAGGATGAGTAAATGAATATTCAACTAACCCAGGGTTTCCCACTCTTTTTCTGGAGGCACACCAACAGTACGCATTTTTGGATGTTTTGGATGAAAACCCTTCATTTTAGGTCTTGAAGTCTCGACTAACAAGCTGATGAGTGAATCAGGTGTGTTGATTAGAAAAAGTTTAAACATTTGTAGTTTTGGTGTGCCTCCAGGAACAGGCTTGGGAAACACTAAACCAAGATCTCCAACTGAGGCCCCGTCCACACAGAGATACGTTTAGCTGTATATGCAAAAAATTTAATCAACCTCTGTGTTTTAAACTGGGGCACGTGGGCTTTCTTTCAGGTCAAAGTGGAGCTGGGAACAATTGGCCCAAAGGCCACTACACTGAGGGAGCAGAGCTAGTAGACTCTTCTGGATGTGGTACGCAAGGAGTCCGAGAACTGTGATTGCCTGCAGGGCTTCCAGCTCACGCACTCCCTGGTGGAGGCACTGGTTCTGGGATGGGCACCCTCCTCATCAGCAAGATCCGTGAGGAGTACCCTGACCGTATCATGAACACTTTCAGCGTCATGCCTTCCCCCAAAGTGTCGGACACAGTGGTGGAGCCCTACAATGCTACGCTCTCTGTGCACCAGCTGGTGGAGAACACCGACGAGACCTTCAGCATTGACAACGAAGCACTCTACGACATTTGCTTCCGCACACTTAAACTAACCACGCCTACTTACGGTGACCTGAACCACCTTGTTTCAGCAACCATGAGCGGAGTCACCACCTGTCTGCGATTCCCAGGTCAACTTAATGCTGACCTCCGCAAGCTGGCAGTCAACATGGTGCCCTTCCCTCGCCTCCACTTCTTCATGCCCGGATTTGCGCCCCTGACAAGTCGTGGTAGCCAGCAGTACCGCGCTCTTTCAGTGCCAGAGCTTACGCAGCAGATGTTTGACGCCAAGAACATGATGGCAGCCTGCGACCCGCGACACGGCCGCTACCTCACCGTGGCAGCCATCTTCCGTGGCCGCATGTCCATGAAAGAGGTGGACGAGCAGATGCTGAACATCCAGAACAAGAACAGCAGCTATTTTGTTGAATGGATCCCAAATAATGTCAAGACGGCAGTCTGTCTGCGACATCCCACCACGTGGGCTCAAAATGTCCGCCACGTTCATCGGCAATAGTACAGCCATTCAAGAGCTGTTCCGCAGGATTTCAGAGCAGTTCACCGCCATGTTCAGACGCAAGGCTTTCCTTCACTGGTACACTGGCGAGGGAATGGATGAGATGGAGTTCACAGAGGCAGAAAGCAATATGAATGACCTGGTCTCCGAGTACCAGCAGTACCAAGATGCCACCGCTGATGAAATAGGCGAGTATGAGGAGGACGATCTTGAAGACGAGGAGGATGCTCGCCATTGAGATAGCTGATAGCCAAGTAGATATAGTTTTCAAAACCATTGCTTTTAGTTGATCTGAAAATTTCCATAGCAACGCAAACAGTGCCGCTACGCCATAATTCAAAAGGTGCTACTGTGTTTAATTGATGTCCAGGAAAGGTACAAGTTAACAGTAATTCAGTGAACAGCGATCAATCCATCTTGGGGCACAAAAGGTACATTAAGACATGCTTTGTAACATATGCTTCAAACTGCAGTTGCCAAATAAAATGATGTTGTCACTAATAAAAATTAGTCTTCCTCAAAATGGTTCGATTCATTTTTACACATACATTCATTCATTAAACTCAATCACCAAAAATAAAAAATTCTGACATTTAGTCAGATGAAACTTTGGGTAGGTTTTAGCTAAACTCCAGGACGTTGGCCCTCCAGGAGCGGGATTGGACACTCCTGGTTAATACAGTAAATATTCAGCCTTCTTCCCCCGACTTTACTACCATATTATGAAATATCCTAGTCAAACAACTTAAGCTTGGAATGCACTACACAACGTTTGCCCAGATTTACAGTCTGGAGGAGTAGATGGTAGAGACAATCTGGAGATTTTGGTCACTTCGAAGTCGACAGATTAATTGCATAGTGCAAGGTGGTCACAAACACCAATTTCTTCAAATCACAAACACCGATTCGACTTCAAGCTAGGATTCCACCTAGACATGTTTAATATTTTTATACAATTTAGAATGCATATAGTTTAAATTTGCCATGCATTTTTTAGAAATGAGGCACATGTTTGTGTGCGAGTTTGTTGTGTTCAGAGCAACTTGAAAGTCAGATAGTGTGTGATCCTCAGTCATTAAGTGCATCATTTACACAGACTGCAAGGGAATGTTTGTTGGTATTTTGTCCATCAATTGTTGATTGTATTGTGCAAAGTAAGCGTCATACATCTGATTGTGACTGGCTCAACTGCTATGTGGCCTTACATACAGTATGTCAGCAAAGAGAAGGGAGTCATATCATAGGAAGACAAGTTACATTCATTACAGAAAAAAATAGGGTCAATTATGATTTAATGACAAATTTAAAAACACAAATATATCTTTATTTTAAAATCTTTCAAACTTTATTGCACTGATTTAAAGAAATGTATCTTTAAATGTGTAAACGTGTTCTAAAAGTAATTATATCAAAGACATTCTTGATTTTTCAATATAAATATACAGCATTCAAGTGGAAAAAAAAACTATTCATTGTCTTGCATTAAAAAAGATGTGATCAATACATAGTACTTAGCATCACTAAATTATAATAAAAGTACAAAACTAAATGTGAAACCTAACCCAAAATAAGTCTGTTTTTGCAATAATGGCAAATCAAAATATCAAATTATATTAGTATTTAAAAGCTTCATTAAACATCTCTCCTCTTAAAAGTGCTTAATGAATTAAAGTAACATTTACAGCTCACACAAACGTCACACAACCTGATTTACGGTATATTTTAAAATTACCTTATCATTACTACTACACAATGCACATTGGCCACTTTACTTATTTATGAGATTCAATGGTGGCAAATGCAAATGATTGTCTCCGAGATCAGTTTGATACAGCAAAACACACCATCTGTTTTATTCAACCCTAAATACTTAAAGGGACGACACAGCAAATCCGATGAGGAGGTGAAGAGCAGATGGTTGGTCATGCTGTGATGGGGATGAACGGAAGACTCTTACAATCACGACAGCTTGAACAATGGAGTGTCTGTTCTGTAGTGTTTGACCAGTGTAATACTGACATGCCATCAGATGGGGCTGTTCTTGTCTCTGGCCAACGAGAGGACACTGCAGTCTGTTGAACAATTACGCAACCGTGACTTTGTCAAAATCTCACCACTCAGACATTTCCCGTGGCCTCTGGAAAGACAGAAAACAAATGTCAGCTCCATTAACACAGAAATGAATATCCAGCTACTATGTCATGTGGGTTATAGTGGCATTCAGATATGATAATTATTTGCTCAGGCAACATGATTCTCCTATACGTATTTGTAGGACTGCCTCCTCATCAGTGGCTCCTGGTGTAGCTAAATCTGCTCTAATGGTGTAATCAAAGGCAATCACGGGTAAACCTCAAACCACATTCATCCATGCAGTGCCAAAGCACATCTGACATCATGTTCCTCAACTATGTTGCAACCACAGATGTCAGTAAAGAGCACAGAATTCCACAGCGTACATTAGATTAGATTACAGTGCATTAATGCATTTGGTAGACGTTCTTATCCAAAGTGCATTCTCACACACACACACACACACACACACACCACAGTAACTGTAATGGGATTATGAAACACACCATACAGGAAAAATTACCAGAAGAGCATCCTCCAGTTATTAATTTATCTATGATTTGGTGATTTAAACTGTCCTGCTTTGAATTTGTGAACATTTATTTCATATTTTGAAATTTATATTTTATACCTTTTTTTTTTGCACATGATGTATAGCATAACATACATTCAAATTACAACCATATTAGTTAGATATTTAATTTTCTCCAATGAATCTAAAGAAAACTGACAGATTAATCATTTATCAAAATAATTATGATTTACAAAATCAGGAACTCATTGAACTCATGTGCCTCGAAATCCTGAATCAAGGAAAACTTTCAGTTTTACATATTCCATATAATTTTACTCTAGCAAAGAGTTTTATCGGTGGAGAGCAGGATTATTATATTAAAACTAAAACCAGAATTTTGCTCTTAAAATTAAATATGAACTGAAAATCAATATATAAAAAAAAAATTAAACTTGTTTTATTTCAGCTAGTTGTCAAAGCAACATCTAATTTTCATTTAGTTTAACTTGATTTACTAAAATGCCTAAAACCAATAGTGCAACAGAAAATGAATAAAAACAGTCTATATATAGACTTTTAAAGAATAATAACAAAAACAAAATTACTAAAACTTAGAAAACATAAAAAACATAAAAATCAATTCAAAATGTTAATAAAAGCAAAAATAGTCTCTCAATGATACTAAAATAATAAAAGTCCCGTTGGGTAATACTAATCAAAAGTGTGGGTAATGAGAGGTGCTCTGGCTTCACAAGACTGAATGTAGCACAGCAGCCTTATGGATCATTTTCATGCTTTTACCATCATGTGTTTGTCCTCATTTTTGGAGCTTGACAACTGTGGTCTTTTACCTTGTTATGAGGTAAACGACCTGTATGAAGGGTTGGAATGGTGTAAGGGTAAATTCATGACAGAATTTCCATTTTTGGATGATTCGTGGCACGTGAGAGTACCTGCTGTCTGGGACGAGGTGCAGTGAGCGGTAGAGGTCAGCAGTGGAGGGCATCTTCACCGGGGCAGCTTTAGGGGTGGAGAACAGGGACTTGGTCACGAGCGGTGGAGTGGACTGCAGTTTGGCCTCGGGTTCTGTGCCTAGAGATACACACACGAACTGTGAACTTCAACCACGAAATAAATGAAGAGTTTCACAAACAGAAAAGCGATGCATTTCACAGAATCAATCCACTGATCACCAGTGAGCAAGTGTCAGACGTGGGATGTTTTGTAGGCTCTCAGGGGCACTCACCGACTGATAATGATCTGTGAGGTTCAGACAATGCAGGTCTTTTACGGTCTACAAATGGAGTCATGTTCAAAAACTGGTTCTTCAGCCATGCAGCTCGATCTTCTTCAAATGTTTTCCTCTAAAGAGGGAAGAAACTAACAGGAGTTAGGGACTGTCCACAAAGAACATCTGCTTGAGTTAAAAACAGCCGGATGGAGTGTAATGATGCACCAACATTTCTTAATGTTAAACCATGGTTTAATTCGCTTTTTTTTTCTTGGATGGTGTGTTTTGATTGTGTCAGTGTCTTTGGCATGCAAACAACACTGACACACTGCAACAGGTAAACATGTCAGCTGTATGGATATAAAGAGCTTTCAGTTTATTGTTAGAAGCAGCTATGGACTTGAACATGAACAGATGTTTTACTCAGATGTTGAGTTAGTTAGTTTGCTTATTTATTTATTTAGGCCATATCAGCCGCAATGCTATCTTTAGGCAAAGACAAATAAACAACAAGTCATGCAAATGACCAAAAAATATACATATATAAAAAGATTAATACTAGACAAAAATTCTAAAATACATTCAGGTGATTCTTTAAATACATCAGCTAAACACATCTCTGAACATTAAAAACAGTGACAGTCCAGTCCTGTTTAACAGACATTGTAGTTTGATAAGGAAGGCATGATGTTGGTGGTTCACCTTTTAATAAATAGCTTTGTGTCTTGTAAGTCTCGTATGACTTAAATGGCACCTTGAACATACCTAGATTTGAAATGAGTCATTTTTTAGATGTACTTATTTCTGTGGCATTCATCCCTTTCCATCTGCCACACAAGAGTTTCTCAAAACCATTCAAGAAAAATTAGATTTCTAAATTCACGTCTTCTTTCATGTTAATTGTAATAAATGTATTTGTATGTATTCAGTACCTCGTGTCCCAGACGAATAGCAGCTTCAGTGAAGTTCTTCCTCTCTCGCTCAAAGTTCCTCTTCTGCTCATTGAAGAGTCTCCACTCCTCTTTGAGGCGCTCTTTCTCCTCCAGCGTGTAGCAGTCGTTCAGCAGAGCTGCCGTCTCCTCATCACACGGTGAGCTCAGCTGCTGCTGCAAACACACACACCAGACTCAATACAGCCACACGTCTACAGGCTTTCTGCAAGCTTCAGGAAGGAACATGTAAGACCAATTAAACAATTAAGGAACAAATTAAAGGGAACAGTGTCTCACTATATTCTCTTAATGTAAATGTCTGAGGAGAACACAATGAAATGTATTAGAAGCACTTCAAAAAATTTAAAATATAATTTCCAACTGATCTTCATAACAGAATTTTACAAAAAAACTGCTTAGCTAGAATATGGAAATAACTTTTACTTTACTTTCTGATCACACTACAAATATTGATGTTCGTCCTCAGTATTTTTGTCTTGTTTTCCAGTGCAAATGTCTGAAGATTCTTAAATCATGCAAGAATGACATAAGAAGTCTCATTTTCTGAGAAATTTATCAAAATACAGTGAATTTACGAAAAAAAAAAAAAAACTCACTCTGTTGTGACTGTAAATGCAGACCTTGAGCCAAAAAACTCATCACCAAACACCAATGACTTGTACATATGGGTTCAGTCATTTTAGACACTTCCAAAACTGTTGCAACAGAGATGAAATACAATTTTTAAATACATTATAAATGAATTATGTTCCCATTGTTGTTGCCACAGATTTGGAAGTGCATTTTTCTGTTCTAAAGAAGGGGGTGCCAATACTTTTGTCTATATAGCGTATCCGTCAATGCAAGGGGAAAACAAGTTTATATAGCCAGCTGACATTTCGCTTAATTTCTCAATTAACAAGACTTCATATCTTGAGTTTGCATCTCAAATGCAAAATGTATCTTGATTTAAGGTTGTTTGAACATTTATATTGGGAAAAAAGACAAGAATACAAAGAAAATGTAAAACTTTCTGCTCTGATTTAAGAACTTTTCAGGCTTTAATATGTGGAAGGGCAAATTAAAACGTGCAGAAACCCTGATTTGGGGCAAGTGCAAACACACTACATGATCTATGTTTTGGCCCAATTTATGGAAGGGACCAGAGACACTGAATTGGATATGCTCATACACAAAGGATCCATAAATCATTACACATGAGGCAATACACTGACAGCCTCTTTGGGTTCATTGACAGAATCTGATATTGGAAGTGATGTGAAGTGAAGAATTCTTTGTCCTCTACTGTACATTAGTGTTTAGTGTGAACAGACACTGACCTGTAGAAGCTGCTGCTGCATGTGGATGAACTCTTTACACTGCTGTAACTCCATTCTCATCCGCTGCATCTCCTCCTCGTGCTCCTTCCTGTACATCATCTCCTCTCCCTCGTGCTCCTGACACGCCACCAGTGACGCTGCAACACAAGCACAAGCAGAGACGTTCCTGATCACAGCCTGTTACAGAAGAACTGACTCTAAAGAATGGTTTGTCTAGAATTCAACATCACTACAGTTTGCAAGAACAGGACCAATATGTAACGGATGAAATATTTTAGAGCAAAGTGTAACTACAAAAATTTATATTTACTAGGACCCCATATAATCCCTTTTATTTTTTCCAATTCATTTTAATGGTTAAATTATATTCGAGTAATCAAAAAGCATGTCTAATTTATTGAAATCAAGAAACATACACAATTTAAATTTGTTTTATTTTTTCTCAAATTCAATTTTTTATTTAAAATTTTTCTGGATTCCATTTAATGATTTAATTAAATTTGAACAATCAAAATTAATGTCTAATCAATTGAATTCATAAACAACTATTTATTTTTACAATAATATGAAATATAATTTTGTTGTGTAATCAAATGACAGCATAAAACATTGACAACTGAATTAATCTTTTAAATCACATGAAAACTGAATGTTACATAATGATTTGAAATCCCCCTATCTGTGTCGTCACAATTTTCCTCTTATATGCATGTGTAATCATTACAACTCACGTCTGTCCAATCCTAAGAGCGATACTGTTCAGTATCTCCTCCAAAAACTAAATCACACATATTTCTATAAAAGATTATACCATTTTGAAGTTTATTTTTAATGAAGTGTCTGAGCGACTGAATGAGAAGGTTTTCATTTTATGTTTCATTTCACAACAAACCTCTTCTTAATTATTCTCACCGTGCTGCTGGTTTTTCTCAAAATGTTGTATTGAAAGCTACAGCACTGCCAAATATTTTGTCCCCGGAGGCAATTATTGTGGTTGCACTGGTTTATTTTGGCCATTTACTCCAGAAACATTTATAGATCTGAAAATGCATTTAAGAAGGAAAGCAACAGCCACACGTTGTACCTTGGCTGTCGAGTCTCTCCATGTGGCTCTTGAGCTTCCTCCACTGCAGGCGGATGCTGTTGGTGAGCTGCTCGCGGGCCTGTTCACACGACTGCTCCAGAGTCTCTCTGCTGGAGTCACCAATCTCCTCCTCACCCTCAGAGACAGCCTGATGATAAACGAGAAACGAGATAGTTCAGTCAATTACAAGCCCTCCAAACCCATAAGACTTGAAACAAATACAGATATTTTAATAAAAACCTTTTCATTGAAAGTCCATTCCACCAACACGATAACTTCATAAAGAGATTGTAAAAGTAATCCAAATGAACAGAGCAGTTTAATCCAAGTCTTTTAAAGAGACATTCGCTTTATATGAACAGATTTACATTTTTTATATAAATATGAACATTGATCAACACATGTACTGCACATTTATCACAAATATGGTAAACAGAAGCTTAACTGTATTTTTTAACCATATTTGATGAGCTCTTTGTATACTGATCAATGTTTATATATGAAAAAAAGCCTAAAATAAATCTGCTCATCATATGAATCTCATGCATTTCTCTCAGCTCGATTCATTTGGATTATTCTTACAATCTCTTTATGAACAGTAATCTGTCATGTTCCATTAAAATATCTTTGTTTATTAAAGATGAACAAAAGTCTTATGGTTTTGGAACAACATGATGGTGAGAAAATTATACCAAAAATAAAAAATAAAACAATAAGTATGTATGTATGTATGTATATTGAATTATTTCATTTATATTCTAACTCCAGGTAAGATTTTAGAAAGACATTTTCTGCATTATCTATAGTACAAAAGTAGCCAAAAATTGCTAATTAGTTATTGGTTAGTCACAAAGGAAAGCTGATTCGGAGGGGGTGCCTTTTGGTTTCATGTTGACTTACAAAGATTATCAAGTTAAACAACACTGTTTGATGCTTTAACATGCGATGCTATTTACAACTTTAAACAACATGTCATTGTTCATCGAGTGTGCGAGGAGACTTCTGACCTGCTCTAGGCTGTCATCCTCTGGCTCTGTTTGGACGCAGGGTTTGTTTGGGCTCAGAATGGTGATCATGTCCTTCTTCATGTGCTGCAACACTTTCTTAAGCTCAGAGTTCTCCATCATCAGAGATCTCTGCCGCGTCTCATAATCACTCAGCAGAGCCCTGTACATCTCACCCTCATGTCTGACAACACAAGAGCAAATGTTTTACGCTGGGTTTCACTGTGAGAAATACAAACACCATGTCAAACAGCCACGAGCACAGGAGGTTACCTGGCCTCCATCTTGCTCGTCTTCCAGAGACCTCTCTTGCCATCTGACCTTCCCACATAGTTTGAGATTTCAATGGCTGAACACAAATGAAAACAGAGAATATAGAAATACTGTAAACTTCAAATCTTTCTGGATTATGTGAATTGTGAATGTTTGCCGTCTATAAAGGAAAATAAAAGAATAAAATAGACATCTGGCTGCTTCACTATATTAAAGCTATGTAAAAGGTTGCCAGAAATGCAAGCTCTCACAGAGTTTCTTGTCTCTCTTGTCCATGAGCAGCTGGTTGAGACGTTCCTTCAGTTTGGTGCACTCTCTCTCTTTGCGCTTGGTGTCGTGGTTGTACTGCGTGGCACGACTAGAGATGATGCTCTGCAGTTTCTGTACCTGCACCAGATTAATTACACAGAAGTAAGGGTGCTGTATGATTATTCCTAATATATATATATATATATATATATATATATCACACTCTATAACTAGAATATAGTCAGTGCATGGTCATGTACAAGGCAAACTCGTCCCTGTTTCCAGCAGGTTTTGAAGGGATGGTTTACAAAAAATATTTAGTAACCAATCAGATTTTGGTCCCAATTGACTTCCATTGTATTTTCATCCATGCTATGGAAGTCAATGGCTACCAGCAACTGGTTGGTTACCCAGATTCTTCAACATATCTTCTTGCAGGTTCATTTTTAAGTGAACTATCCCTTTAAGATGCGCTTTTCTTTATCCAAAGTATGGTCGGCCAATCTGCCTTGCAGTTTTTAACTGGTATTAACATGCACCTCTACCACGTCTTTTGATCACTTGTGATCACTTCCTCATAACACGTCCAGTAATGATTACATGTTAAGTGAGAGGCGAGTAGGTGGTGCTGTCTGGGACACATTTAGGACAGACAGCATTTCCACTGCAAGCGAGCGGGTCACATTTGCCTTTGACACCACAGATCAGACTTTTTTTTACCACTTTATGTTAACAAAGAAGTGTCATATAACCCACAACTTCAGAAAGGTGTGACGCAGGGCTCATTTTAGGCCAGCCAAGTTACACGCAGACACAGTGGGCACATATGGTGGAACATTAATTGCTTCTTTGCATTTTACATTTCAAACTTTGTGTTTGAGAAACAAGATTGTAGTTTAGTTGAAAGAAAATGCTGGACCAAAAGTACATTATAGGGCAACATGATGGGGTGCAGCTGTCATGCCTGTCGGACCATGTGAATTGAGTTTCTCTTACTTCCTCTTTCTCAGACTTGAGGCAGTTCTGTAAGGTTTTGATCTTCAGCTGTAGCTGTCGCTCACCCTCATGCAGGCCTGAGTTATCTCTCCTGGTGTGCTCCAGCTGATCCTGAGACACAATTACACAACAGTAGTAGAAATTAAGAGTAGGCTGCTTGTGTTTTTTTTTTTGCATAGGAATTTTACATTACTAACAATAATTTCCTCTTTCATTATTTTATGGATAAATTAGTAAACTCAGCATCACAGCACTGTGCAAAATAGATCTCACTTAGCAAATGTTGAATGTGTTGCTGGTAAAAGCAAATAAATAAATAAATAAATAAATAAATAAAAGTCATACTCCAGCCTGCAACTTAAACTGACAAATTCAGATATATTTGTAGCATTTTCTACCATTTAAAATTAAGTCATCATTAGCAAGACACCAAAACTTTGTGAAATCTGGTGAAAAGGCATTAATTATAAAAAAGATTAAATAAAAAAAAACAATCATCGAAATCATAAAAATTCATATTCACTACAGAAATCTTCCAGACATTTACAGAAAGATTTGACTTATTTCCCTGACTATTCCAGGCCTGGAAATCACATTTTAAAATTCCTTAATATTTCCAAGCCATTGTTTTGTCTGGAGTAAATGTAGAAAGCGGAGTACTTTGAGTCTACAGTTGCTGTGCTGCAGATGCTCGAGGTCACTGCCGTTCTTCAGCTGCTGCGTCTCCAGCTCATGTAGGGCATGCTGAGATCTCCTCTGCAGCTGCAGTACTTCATAGAGCAGGTTCACAACCGGCACAGCGCTCAGACTGTCTGATTTAGACTCGAAACTCACTCCAGTCAAGCCCAGCGAACACACCTCCTGAGGAGAACCAAGACAAACAGATCATCTGCTTGGTCACTTACAGGAAAAATTCAGTTATTAACAAGTTATGAAATTATGTTTTAGGGTAGGTATTTCAATAGTTTTTTATTAGTAGAGTAACTTAAAATGCGTGATTGATTCAACAGTGTTGTCATGAGAGTTAACAGCACGTCTCAGGAGCAGTCAAGACATCATCTTTAATTTTGGTTAAATTAATATTTAATGCAACACTTAATTCCTATGCAAACTGACATGCTAGTAAAAAGTCAGAGAACTTGCATTGTCCAGTCTGGACCCCTTTTAACTGTCATATTTTGTGTTTGATAAATTACTTGTGTCGGAAGGGTTAAGTAGACAACCATCTTAGCCATTTTTATATATCACTTATCTTGCGCAAAATAACCGTAAACCCCACAGATAATGTGCGAATAAACAATTCATTTACAGACATATATCCTAAAAACTAAATCCCCGTTACTGATATGCTTTAAATCATGCCATTTTAGGTCAAAGTACTGGCTGGGAGTCGATGACCTCTGATGGATGAGAATCGCAATATGGCCGTTCAGAAAACACCAGTGGTTTTACCTCAGTTTATAATTCTATGAGCAATCTATTAAGAAAATAAATCAGTGGTTTATATTCTTTGAAGCTTTTTTGTAGTGCATTAATATCCATATAAACAAGAACAAACAAGGTGGAAACATCTTGGTTATGTAACCCTGAGTAGGGAATGAGATGCTGACTCAATGGGAACACCTTCCAGGAGTTACTACAGAGTAATACTACAGAGTGTCTGCCAGTGTATGAGCCTGTGAAAACATATGCACACAATGAGAGAAAAATGACATCTGTTCAAACAAATAAAACCTGGGAACCAAGAGTGAAGTCAACATCCAGATTATCAAATCTGATAAAAGTGTGCAGAGAGGCCCAACCTGCCACCACACACGTATCCTCTAAAGCTGCATCCTTAGATAATGCCTGAGAAGGTGCAACACCTCTAGTAGAGTGAGCTTGAACGCCAAGAGGCGAAGATGTGCCACTCACACAAGTCGCACCTTTCACCCAATGCAACATCCGTTGTTTCATAGTGGCAACACCCTTGTTGCAGCCACCAAAACACACAAACAGCTGATCAGATTTACAACACTGGCTTATGCAGTCAACGTAAATCCGTAACACCCTCAGGTCAAAGCATTAGCGGCCTCTCATTCTCCTACGACTCAAAGAATGGAGGAGAAAATGACTGCAACAACATCCAGAGAGCAAAATGAAGGAGAAGCTACTTTTGATATGCAACCTAGCTTCAACCGCAACAAAACCATCACTAGACTGGGAGCAATCGCCACTACATACACCTTGAGTGTAGCTGTGGCTGCACGGTCCGTAGAAAAATACTCTTGAAGGAATGCCAGCACTGAACCAACAGGGCAGGGATCCGGACTGTGATTGTGCTCTCTGCACAGTGACGCAAAAAAAACACCACTTAAAAGCATATAGTCTCCTAGTAGAGGGTATCTCCATTATCTCTGGTCAAAAAAAATGTAAAAGCCTGATTCAAAGACTTAACCAGTAGTTTCCACATTTCTTGCCAGGGATCCTGCATGCTGCCCCGAGCCTGAGAGAGTAAGGGCTAGTCCAAATACTCCCACTTGTTTTTGCAATTGACCACTTGTCTACTTACATGATGTATTTCCTGTATTTGGCCCAAGTGTTCAAGTGAGCATGAAGACCACAAGTGTGTGTGAGTAGAACTTTTCATTGCCTGATGGGACACACTTATAGTATTGTAAAGTGCAAATATTTACAGAGCTTTATGTTGATTTTCAATACTTTGCATTTTAAAATAAACTTCTAAACATCTGTTCAGTCTCTGTAACACATGACACAATTTAGTAATTATGGTGCTTCTAATAAAATGATAAAACAACAGTTGTACAAAATTAAAATACAAATTTTTGCACCAATAAAATGTGCAACACTATTTTATTTTAATGTAATATCTAATTAATATTAAACTTACACTGAAAAGGTTTCTATGACTTCTTGCGAGATCTCAGCAAAAAGTCACGATTTATTTGCAGACCACGATGCATGATAGGATACACAGCCTTGAATACCGTTCCAGAGCATTTTTTTTCCGCTCTCAAGTGGGTAAGACTGCAAGTGTGGGTATTTGACATTTACCAAAAGCATCTATGGTCGCAAGTTCCAACATTACCAATAGAGTTCAATGGAACTTGTGACCATAGTTAGCTAACAATGCATTTGGGAAATGCTCCCCAGATCTCCCAAGGAAGCTCCTCCATGAGAGACACCAAATCCGAGAGAACAATATGGTGAAATGGCCAAAATGGTGATACCAGCACTCTGTCCTCCCGGACCCTCATAAGAACTGCTGGAAGCAGACTTAGTGGAAAAGCACTCAGATGGACCATCAGCACATAAGCCAGAGTTTCCATCCCCAGAGGCAATAGAGGAGACAGAGAGAATGAAATGGGGCAATGAGCTGTCTCGCTCAAAGCTAACAGGGCAGATCCACTACAAGATGCAAACTCCATTCTGCAGGCCTCAACCTGTACCCTGAGAAAGAGCAGCTCCCAGATTCAAACCACCTGGGAGATGCACCGCCCTCAGCGACAGAAGCTTTGGAGTGGGGCATAAACACATTCCCCCAAGTGGTTTCACATAAGAGACCACTGATGTTGTCCATCCTGATGACCACGACAGTCTCTAATGTCTGGAAGGAAATGGCTCAAAGCAAAAAAAACACCATCACCTCCATGTAATTTATGTGCCACATGAGATGATCACCTTTCCAGACTGGATAGACTGGATGTTTTTCAAAAAACTGCACAAGACATTTATCACCGCCTTGCAGTGACAGACTTTGCCCAAAGGCACAAACCGGCATCCTTTTTCAGCACTAGAAAATACTGAATGTAGAAACCAGATTCCCTCTTGGGAGGAAGCATTTTCTCTACAGCTCCTATCTTCTTACAGGGAGTGTATTTTCTGCCATAAAAATCTGAGCTTCTGTGGTAAGTAGGGCTGTCAAAATGGTTGAAAAACTAAATTCGAATTTTGTACTTAAATATCAATATTCGAATTATATTTGAATTTAAAAGGCATAATTTCAGTTAGGGGGAAAAAAAGCTTTTGGCTTCTCAACGTAGCAGCGCTGCATCTAGTGGGTTCAACTGGATAGGCTAAGAAAAACATTCAAATGCAATGACAATTACATAGTCATCGTATCTTGTGTACCACTGATAAGGCAGCCTGATGCACACCTAAAATTCAAATGCAACGGTTTTGCATTCGAATGTGGATTTTTATTTTAAATTTGATGAATATTCGAAATTCAAATTATTATTTTTTACAGCCCTAGTGGTGAGCAATGAGGGGGTAGTGTCAAAATTGGATAGTGCACCTCTTTTATATTGTTTGCAGAACCCAACAAGAGACGTTCAGCAGATGTTCTGCCAAATGAACAGAGGCATCAGGCATTTTACAGCTGAAGCCTGTGAAAGAGGGTCACTGAGGCTCATATGAGAGCAACGCAATTGCCAGACAGTGCTCAGATCAGAGAAAGCTTTCTATGTCTCCAGTCAGTGCATGAGATATGAGCGTACCAAAACGTCCTGTGCCTCTGTCTCTTGCAAGCCTTCCCAAATGGGACCTTTAAGTGGTTGAACAGCAGGTAAAACCCATCCCATAATGTATGAATGCACAGCCTGACTCGAAATAATAGGTTCAGTATGCACCATGGTGGCAATGCTTCTTAAAAGCACATCATCATAAACTTCAGTGCTCCGTAGGCATTGCTGTGTGACACGCAAACAAAAAGATTGTTGTTCAACAACAAATCGACCGAGATGTGAAGTGGCAAAGCTAACAGAACAGAATCTCAAGAGACTGCAAAGAAAGGCAATTGTCTGAAGGGGGACATTCAACCACAGATGTCTCTCTGTCGCCACCAAAACCGCCATAGAATGACGGTTCTTGTGAGCCGTATGCTTCCTGATTTGAAGTGACTAAACTCCTTGACTGCTTCAGGAATCAAGTCAGCCTCTTCTTCCATATACTTAAAGGGATAGTTCACCCAAAATTATGAAAATTACATCAATTACTCACCCTCATGTTGTTCCAAACCCATAAGACCTTTGTTCATCTTCGGTACACAAAGTAAGATATTTCTGATGAGATCCGAGAGCTTTCTGACCCTCCCATAGACAGCAAGGGTCCTACCACGATCAAGGCCCAGAAGCTACGAGAATACTTTTTGTGCTAAAAGAAAAATAAATTATTTTATTCAACAATTCTTCTCCTCCGCGTCACCCTAGGGTGCCATTTTGGAGAGTATCACGACGCATGCACATGCTCTCCTTTAAATGTAAACAAGGTGTGGTCAACATCAGCTGCACCATGCGCATTTGTTGTTTACGCGCAAGAAAAATCACACATGCATCGTGATACTCTCCAAAATGGCACTCTAGGGTAATGCGGAGGAGAAGAATTCTTCCAGCCTAGGGTGAAGTCATTATGTACATTAAAGTCCACGTGAACTGGAAGTTGCTGCTGACTTTATTTCAGTATAGTGACGTATTTCCAACTGAAACAAAGTATTGAGTAGAGGGCGGGGTTTTATTTTAGTGCTCCTCCTCTCCAAGCCGTCAAACTTACATCATTCCAGAGTGGAAGCAAATGTTCAGATTTTGATAAAAGATTACCAAGACAAACCATATTTTTCATTGGATGAACTTGCACGGATTAATTGGTCACCTCAAGACTAGAAATGTGCGCTAACATTTGGATTTCATGAGGACTTTAACAGCAATTTGGGACATATATGATGTAATTTAATGGAGAACTATGTGAATGGCATGAGTCTGTGGCGTGGCAGGATTTTGAACAGCTTCCCGAGTCGTAGCTGGGCGCCACGGACAGCATGTGGTCCCACTGGTGTGCATGTACTCATAGAATACAGTATATTTGAATTTTACATTTAATTTATCAAAGTTTTAATCCAAAGAGAGACACATTTCCTTGGAAAGAGTGCCGCTCTGACTATTTCCAAACTCCTCAAGAGTCCAATAAAGCAGTACAAAGAACACTTTCCCAGCCAAAAGTGCAAACTCCACCAGAGATACACATGACACTTGATCTGGTGAGAGCGCAAGAAAAAGAGAGCTATCCATCGTCTGACTCTTGATAGCCTCAAGCTCAACATTGGATCTCCAGGACCCAAGCTCATGGACCGGGACCACAAGGGATGGCTGATTTTCTTATATTATTCATAAAGAGGGCCTTAAACGAAGGACTTCGCTGTTAAATTATTGCAGTGTGAGATATTCAAAAAGTCATTTAAGTGTGGCTTGAGCATGACAAAGATCCAAACTCTTAACGCACTTATCGTGTGCCCTTACTCATGACGAAACAAGGAAACCGAGAAATACAAAGACATGGCAGAGGGAGGAGCTAGCACAATCAGCCAATGAATCCGCGCCATTCTGTAGAGACTTCAAACAATCGTCACACCTGGAGGGTGTTCCCATAGGTTCACTTGAAGACAGGAACACTACTCTAAATAATCTTAAAAGCTAGAATTATGGTGCCTTAAAGGTACAAGTACATCTGCCCTGTCCCTCAAATTTATTCAATGGGACTGAAGCACCACTTGCACTGTTCGTTTGATGTTACATGTGCAAGAGACCACAATAAATGGAGCCTTGTGGGGACAAAGTAAATGCTGTAATAACGTCACTCTTTGCTTTGTGTTTAATGCTAGTAAAACTTACATTTAAGTCCATTTAAATCGTTACATTATCCATGTTGCTTTATTTTTCTATCACCAATCAGATGAAAGATTGAGAGTTTAACCCCTGACATCATCATATCCAACATGTGAGCAACTCCTCTTGTAGTGTACCTGATTGATATATGCGATGCACTGCGATATGTTCTCCTCAGTGCAGAACGCACTTAACATGCTGTAAGAGGTTTTGGGCAGAACCATGGTGGAATGCAGTGAATGGTGCGAGTTTTGCCTGGAGGGAGACATGCTGATCCCAGAAATACTGGAAAGCTCTTTGGTGTCTGTAGAGAAGACAAAAGAAAAGGCAGAGCCTGTTATTAAAGCCTGTCGAAACTAGACATGTCTAACATGACTGTTTTAACATGGTGCCGTGTAGCTGCAAAAGAGCTTACCTGGGAGAGTTTAAGTTGATGAAAAGTTTTAAAATAATAAATAAGCAAATACTTCAGGCAGTAGTGTTGGCAAGATATTGAATAAAACACTATACGGTGCATTTATATATTTGACAAGGAGTTATATGAAAATGGTCTGAAGTTTAAGGATTTCAAGATGGTCTGCTGATGATCTGTGTGAAATGTGGTGAAGATCAGACAATGGTCTAGAAGTTCGAAAAACTAGGTTTCAAACATGATAATTCAAAATGGCAGAAAATCTAGTCTGAAATTTAATCCATGCTGGTTTTGACTCTCTGCATTCAACTTTGCACAAGTTCAGGAAAAAATAAGAATTTTGTTTCTAGGCCTTACAGTTCAAACATTACTAGCCTCGACACGAGTGCAGATTTGACCAGTTAGTGGTGCTGGAGGACTTTAGATAGAGATATCAAATTTGCTATGGTAATAGTGAAGACTGTCCTCTATCTGTGTGCCAAATTTCATAATTTCCCCATGTATGGTCCATCAGGCTGCAACAGATTTATTAGTGGAGCAGGACAAGAATCAGAAAGAGACTGTGCTTCGGTGATCGGTGAATAAAAATAATAGTTCACTAACAACCAAAATTGTGTCATTATTTACTCACCCTCATGATGTTCTCCAATAAGTATGCTATTATGTTGCCAAACACAAATTTGACCATTTTTGAACAAACTTAAAGCTTTTTTGCCCACATACAACAACATCTAACACACAAATCTATTAAGATTAGAAGTTTTGCAGATATGGTCACTATAAACTGACTGTTTGATTAAAAACAGCTGCATGAAGATTCTTCAGAAATGACTCTTTTGTGTCCATGGAAAAAAGTAAGGCTTGGAAAGACATGAGGATGAGTAAAAATTGTAAATATTCTTTTTTTGTTAAACTATTACTTGCAACATATTACAAAACAAAAAAACAGAGAGAAAAATTATTTAATATTGGAAAATTCGCTTCTCAGTATAATGCAACACTTCACAGATTAATTAAAACCGTGCTCAAATTAGCTCAGTCTCTTAACAAGATCAAGCCGACTCTGTTCACAGAGTTCCAGACACAATGTTTCCATGTTTGCTGCTCACCGAGAGATGGATCTGGCATCATTGTAGGAGTCCACCAATCTCCCATGTCAACCTTCAGCTCGGATGGGATTCTCCAGCGTCCCGCTCATCCAAATGAGATGCAAGGCTGGACACAAGTGGCTGGGCCAGAGACAGAGGCTAGCACTCGGCCATCGCGCCTGAAACAGAAGAGAGGCGCACTGGATTACACAGCAGAAGGCCTGTGAAGCCGGATTAAACAGCCGTGGAATCCCACTGCAGGATTACCAGAAGCACCGGGGACGGAGGGGGTGGAGATCGTGCAGAGCAAGAGAAGCATAAAACACAGGAGGATTGATGTCTCAAACAAGTGCATTTCCCCACAAACCAGTCAAGTGCAAGCCCCGCCCCACAGACCATTTCATTGGTTAAGTTACAGACACACAGACACTTGTCAAGAAAAGATAAGACTTCACAGATTCAGTTCAGAATTCAGAAAAAAACATGGATGCATCCAATCATGAAAAACAGTAAGTGCTACCAACAACTCAATTGTGTAGTAGATGATCAGATCTGCAATTAACATGACAAATGAAATGGGGTTGAGCCTAAAAATAATAAAATAATAATAATAAAATAAAAATAAATCTCACTTACACTGTAAAAATGTTTTTCTTATATATTTTGTGTTGTTTTGCAGTGCAATTATCTACACATTTTCAAATCAAGATTTACTTGAGAAGCAAAATGACTTAAGATATAATACTTGTTTTCTGAAAAATGTATCAAAATTAAGTGACTATGCTTAAAATAACAAAAGTATCTGCCAATGGGGTAAAAAAAATTATAATAATAATTCAAAAGGAAAATGAGATGATTTTTCTTAACCCATTGGGATATTTTGTCAATAGACTGCTTTATATTATATTTTATGTTAAGCAAAGGAGTTATGACTAAAAGGCACAAGATATTGACCCTTTTTCCTGCTGGAAAATTAATTCATATTTCATACACTTTATCCACACCATCAAATCCATTGATATTTACAATCTGTAAATTCTTTCTCTCTTTTTTCTTGAATTATGTAAAAATGCAATCGATTTACTTTTTTACTGTTGTGACAAGTTTCCATTATGCATATTTATCAAAACATATTCTATATGAAGTGTAAATACATAAAGTCAAATATTTAAGATATATACAGGTGAATTATGTTTAAATGTACACATTGTTTGGTGAACAAGGCTGTGGAATAGTCCTGATCCCAATTCCCCTCTCGCTCTCGTGCCCTACTCTCCTGTCTACACTCCACTGTCCTATTCAGAGACCAAACTAAATCCAAAAAGAAAATGAGGTCATAATGACAGGGTTTGGAAAAATCCCATTTGCAAAATATAAGCAATTAGTAACAGACGCTTATCTTAGCAAACAGCACTGTTATTTTCACTGAGTATCTGCAGGTTTTGTAGAGTTAGATTGAAGACCTTTTTGATGCAACTTCGAGTGAAGTTTAAGATCAATTTCACAGTAACTAAAAGGCTCAATTCTAGCATTTCTAAGCTTTTTTGACAGGTTTTTCCCACCATTTTGTGCTTTGAACTCTTTTTGATTCCACTGTTTGCATTCTTGTAATGTACAATTAAATGACTGCACCTGGCCTGTTTCTAATGAGAAAAAAAGTTTATTACCAAGTTCACTATTATAAAAAAAAAAAATCAGCTTTTCTGATTACCCCAAGTATGTGGTTTTAGTGATCTGATCACAAGATGTTTTAGACCTTTGCTTTTGATTTTATATGATGTTTGTTCTGGCATACAGATTTATGGATGTGTGAACTAATATGTTAATAATTAATCCTCTATGCTCTGATTCTTCTCCTTACTGCACTTTGTTTTCAGTACCTGTTATGATGTTAAACACAAAACAGCATTGCTTTCTGTAGTCGAGGTCATTCTGTTCTGAGAGGCTTGTGTATCCAGAAGATATTAGCATCAGAGAGAGAGTAGATAGAGGACAGCAGCTGATTTCACAACAGCTCTCATGGAGGGGTGGAACATTAACTTACATAACATTACTCATATAGCACATGGAAAATATCCTGTTCCTCAACAAAGACCAGACTTGATCACCTCAGCACAGTCACAGAAGCAATACAAGAAACTACACCGTTTTGGAGCACAATGAATATATCTTTACCTAGTCCACAAATCCTGTACATTTTCAAAAGACTATCTCACAGAAGTTTTAGTTTATATACAATACAAAGGTATATCCCACATACTCACGGTTTTATTGGCGTCTCTATGTTGACATTACGACATTATTCACCTGCTTTCAGACACAAATGAGTTATTGCTTCAAAACGAATGACTTTAGAGCAAAGCAACCACATCGAGTCGGATTGTTTGTGTTTTATCACTAGATGGCAGACACGTGCACTGCGAGTAATAAACTATATTTGTATATGAATTTTGCCATCACTACGTTACTTAGCGACAGCAGTTAAATCTGATTCTCAGTTGTAACGTTACTCATTTGTTTATTCGCACTCGCTAGCACTCAGAGGATGCAGTGGGTCTGTGTTCAGTCCACTACAGAGAGCGGATTTGAACACGTCTCCTCGCACCTGGACGCGCTGTCTATGAAGGCAGCACACGACGATAAGAGACGCGAGCGGGGTTTAGCGTTAGCACAGCGGCTAACACACACTGACTTACATCAGCTGCGGCTCCACGGATCCACGATACAGACCGATGAGGTTTTTCAGACCGACCGTGTGTTTGTGTGAGGTCGCAGTGCGAGTATCATTCACCTGTCCTGAAGCGCAGGCGATGTTTGGATGATTTGAAGTTCAAAACTGTTCTTCTAAATAAACAAGCACGACTCTCATTAGCCAGCCTGTTGCCAAGCAACCAGCAACTCGCCATTTGATTGGCTGGATCATGCTTCCTACCTGTCTGTTACAACACGCAACAGGTGTTTAACGCCTTCCTACAGAGAACTACCTGTAAACAATACAATACACAAACAAATGTTATTGATTTCTCAATTTACTTGATTTTTTTTAACATTTATTTGTTATATTATATCTATTCAACCTATTTTCACTCGTCTTTAATCTTTTCCAAAATAAAAGTTTTTGTTTACATAATATAGCCTATGTGTGTGTACTATGTATATTTATTATATATATATATATATATACTATACACACACACGCACATATATATTTAAGAAAAATATGTTGTTTATATATTAAATATATTTATATATAATATAAATTATATTAATATAAATATATACATGTAAATATTTTCAAAATATATACTGTATGTGTGTATTTAGGGCCTATATATACATAATAAATATACACAGTACACATATATTATGTAAAAAAAAACTTTTTTTCTGGATGCGATTAATTGTTTGACAGCACAACAAATAAATACACAAATAGACTCAATATTCTCTCTCTCCATTTTTATTTTTATTAATCGCTTTGATCCTAAATATGTAATGTTGTGTCCTTAGTACAGTTTCACCATGGTCTATAACATACGTTTACCATGTTTTACAGCAAGTGACTGGTTATCTGCTGCTGACGTCATATTTCACGCGTGCACGCGCTTGATAGTTAATCAGGAACTCGAGACCAAAGTCTGAGCTGACAGAGAAACTTGATCACTTATGTTTCATCAGTTTATTGACCAAATTGAATTGCTTTGAGTTTACGACTGTTTGCACAAACCATATGAACAGAAGAAAATGCATTCAGTCACAGCTTATTCTCAATAAAAAGTCAAACCACTATTTTTACACTTTTTTAATTGTGCTATACATATGTATTTTATTTCATATGTAGCTTGATTTATTAGAAATTATTTATTATAATTAGTTTATTATTGTACACTTGCTATAACATATATGTTTGATCTTGCCAAGGGAACATATATAATAAATTATATAATCATACATAAGTAAGTTGGATGCTACATCACTCTTTGTATTTGGCTCCTCCCACAATCATTATTTCCTTGTCAATTCATTAGCTACATGTAATGTGTGCAGGCAGCAACATGTGGCAAGATTTTTCTCCTCCCTTTCACAATATGCATGTTTTATTATTGGTATTAATCATTTTTTTCGTGCCATCCATGATCCTGTAAGAACAACATCTCTGGTCACGGCCCACGGATCGAGAGCCACTGGTTTGCAGCAATGCATGAGACGCTGAGCAATGCATCAGTTTCAGGTGCAGTTCACACAAGGAGCACAAAGGCACCAAAAGGTGGAGGATTCCTCATCCACCACGTACTTCCCCGAGCTCGGTGGGTCTTTGCATTCAGCTATGAAAGCCTGCAGCTCTGATAGCGGCGCTCCATGCTTCTGATAGAGCTGCAGGTAAAGAGAGAGAGTCATGATGTGTGATCACTCACTGTGCTTGCTAAGACTGTCAGCATCACAGTTAGTTCACATAGACAGTGTTTGGGACTCTGCTGCTGTGTGAACGAGGCACATCACTGTTACTCACTACTAACCAGAGTATTAAACTTCAGCACATAACTTAATCACATCCTAGTAATCACGTGTCAGTGTGTGAGCTCACCACAAAACCAAAGCATGCGCTGGCAATGTGTTATAAACCACCTATGAAACCAAAGCATTGTGATGGCAAGCTTGCACGGGAAATCGAAACATCTACTTGCTATTGCTTGCACCACGGCGGCTGTTGTTGTGTATTATAGATGTGATATATGAGCAGCAGACTTTAATAGACTCACCTTGATGGTTTCATAGGTGTCTGTGATAAGAGCAATGAAGAGGCTCAGAATCATGAACGTAAAGAGTGGGACGAAGGTGTAGATATACATTCTGCTGAACATCCACACCAGATCATTCTTGTCTCGGATCTTGGTGAAGGTTGAGTAGATTTCATCCCCGTTTATCATGGAAAAAAGGCAGTTAGCTACCATATTAAATGACCGAAACTGTGGAGAAATAAGCATTATCATCATTTTTCTTCATAAAGAAGGGATGTAATTGTTTTATTTTATTTAAATGCTTAATTTAATAGGCTTAAAACCACTTAATAAATGGGTAGCCTAGCTGATATTAAATACTCATACTCCATCTAAAACTATTTTAAACAGCATTTTATTTGAGTAATTCTTTTATAAGTTTTTAAAGCTTTTGTGAGCTCATGTTCATTTATAAACTACACTGAATATTTCATGTACTTTTAAAAATTAATTTGTAACACTGCATGCATAGCCATTTAATATTTTTACACTTTATCTATTTCTCTTCTTTCATGTTTACTGTTGAAGGCAGGATTTAATTCTGGATTTTCAGGTTTCAAGGTTTCACACTGTACAGTAAACCGCAGGTTAAGGCCTTTATTTGCACATTTGCATCAAAATTATTGATTGAATGAACACATCCAGCATAAAGCATAAATAATGGATTATCTCGCAGGGTTTAGGATTCATTTTATTTGTGAAAAACAAAAATGTAGCATGAAAAATGTAATATAGTTTGTGAAAGCTTCTGTGATTGTACAAAGCCATGAATATTTAATTCAAAGTTTGTCTATGAACGTTTTTCATCCTAATTTCATCACCTTTTTCCTTTGCAAAAATGGTCCTATAGCACATTAAATTAGTTTTTAATGTGCTAATTTAATGTGCAGATACTCCTCAAATAGTATGAAGCCATACTAATAATAAAAGACCAAAGAAAACAATTATGTCCACTATAGAATAATGACAACACTATACATATACTGTGATTATATAAAGACAAGACAATATATAATAATGTAAGGAGTATAAGCAGGAGCATGTTTGACACAACGTCTGAAGCAATAAAGGTAACACTTTTCACAGTTCAGGCAGGCTTTGGTATATTATAGTTTTGAATATATTTTTTAATATTGCTCACGTTTTCATGGTGTGGCCCCAAAACGATCCATCCGCAGAAGCAGTAGCCCAGAAAGATCATAACAGCGCAGAGAGAGAATCGAATGACGTTAGGAAGTGCTGCCTGCAGGGTGAGGATGAGGATCTGAAGACACAAACACTCATCACTGTCTGACATTAATTACTAAACCCACTGAAATACACTAAAAAGTGAGAAAAGGTCATGCTTTGTTTTAACAATGCCACTTTATTTTTTATTTTGTATTTATTTTTTAATGTGGCTTAATGTCTAAAAAAAAAAAAAAACTGAATTAATGAGTGACTTACATAATATTTCTGAAAGAAACTCAGGTAACGCATTACTCCAATCCACACGAGCATTGTTGCTGTACCCAGTAAAATACTGCACACGTCATAATTGGTCAGTTCCTGAAAACAAGACAATAACTGAACATTAGTGCATACATACGGAGTCAAGACAATGCCGCATATATTTGCAAGAGAATTGAAGTATTGCAAAAGGAAATAAAGTTTTGCAAACGAAAATGAAAGTATTGAGAAAAAATTATGTACTTTTTGTAAACAAAAATAAAGAATTGCAAAAGAAATTGAAGTATTGCAAGAAGAAAATAAGTTTTGCAAAAAAAAGTACATTATTTTTTCTCAATACTTTCATATTCGTTTGCAAAACTTTATTTTCTTTTGCAATACTTCAATTCTCTTGCAAATATATGCGGCATTGTTTTGACTCCATACATACATCTACACTATTGTGTCTGTCAGCTCATATGATGAACTTATTTCTTTTAAAGCCTCTGTTGTGCATCTCTTGCTCACCTTGCTCTGAATGCATATTTTGAGAGCTGATCCTGCAATAGTCAGCGTGTCACTGATGATGACGAGGATGTACCAGCCGTTGATGAACTCTATTCTCTCAGACCAGCACACTCTTTTACTGTGGTAAATGGATGTGAATGTGGTGTACTCCTGACGAGAAAGCACACGCATATGACATGTTAATAACAGGTATTTTTTGTTTTTTAAAGTATGAAATAACTCATTTGACATCTATGATATATACAGGGCTGTGCTAATATATAATATATAATTTTGGGTAACACTTTATGGACCGATTCTCACTATTAATTAGATAGTTGTTAGTATTTATAAAGCACATCTTAATGTCTTATTCTGCATGACCATATTTTAGATCCCTTAAACAAACAACCCCAAACAAATACCTTACTATTAATAAAGCAGCTAATTAAGAGATTATTGAGGCAAAGGTCATAGTTAATAGTTAGTTATTAGTGAAAACTAGTCCCCAAACTAAAGTGTGAAGCAGAATATGGTTTTAAAGTCTTTTCCATAAACTGCTGACTTTAATTTCTAAAATGTATGACTTTATTCCTGCAATATTACAACTTCACAACATTACTATTTTATTCTTGTGTGCCTAAACAGAGAATAGAATAGAATAGAATAGAATAGAATAGAATAGAATAGAATAGAGCCATGCTTTTTTTTGGGCTTGTAATTGTAGAGCTACACTTAAAGGAATAGTTCACCAAATTTGCTGTTAATTTACTGTAAATAATGTTCAGTTTCTTGCACAGACCATAAGACCTCAATATGTTGTCAGGAGCCACGGGGATTAATTTAGTGTTTACTGAATGTGCTTTTTTGAGTCTCAAAGTGCCGGTAGCCATTGACTTGCATTCTATAAATCACCAATGAACACGGTTTCAGCTAAAAATCTTCTTTACTGATCTACTGAAGAAAAAAAGTCACCTACATCTCAGCAAATGTTCATTTTTGGGTGAACTATCCCTTTAATGGGACGGCCATAACTGACTTACAAACTGCAAGAGCATGCCGCTGTAGACTGAGCGTGTGCAGAGGATGAGCGAGAGCAAACAGGAGCAGATCACCACACAGTCGAACAGAACGATGAGCTGATAGTGAAGGTCTGCTGGAACAAACACAGAAAAACAGACTTTCACACATTTCTCACATACTATTAGTTAGTTGTTACATGGACAACATAGGTAAATCAGTGACTAGAAATGTATTCATCATCCTCATTTGACACACAGAGTTGTGTCCTGTGTGTCTTGTGTTCCCGCCTCTTGTTTCCATATATGGTTCGTTTCATGTCGTTATTAGTTTATTCGTGTCCAGGTGTGTGTGATTATGTGTTAATTACCCGGTGTATGTAAGTCCTGTCTTTTGAGGTCCATTTTGTCTGGTCTACTTGTTATTCCCGGTGTGTCTACCTTGCGCTGTGTTACCCTGTCGTCATTAAAGACTATAATTTGAGTTTACATCCTCGTCTGCGTGTTCCTCGTCTCTCCCTGCTGTGTGCACCATGACAGAAGACCAGACCTAACAGTAAGCGTCGTCCCGTCACCTCGTTTTGTTTTGTTCGTTTTTTCAAGTGTGTTTCTTTGTTCCTGTATTCGCGGGAGGTTCTCGCCGCCGTTCGCGGATCAACCAGCCCTCAGTTCCCAGGAGATGACGCCACCATCCACGGCTAACCCTAGCCCACCGACCTGCCTCTGACTCAATGTCCTCCGGCCTGCCTCTGACTCAATCAATGCCCGCCGGCCTGCCTCTGATTCAATGCCCTCCGGCCTGCCTCTGACTCAATCAATGCCCGCCGGCCTGCCTCTGATTCAATGCCCTCCGGCCTGCCTCTGACTCAATCAATGCCCGCCGGCCTGCCTCTGATTCAATGCCCTCCGGCCTGCCTCTGACTCAATCAATGCCCGCCGGCCTGCCTCTGATTCAAGCCCGCCGGATTGCCGCTGACTCAAGCTTGCTGGATTGCCGCTGACTCAAGCTCGTCGGATTGCCGCTGACTCATGCCCGCTGGTCGTCCTTGGCAGGGAAAGCCAACTCGCCCACTTCTGTTCATGCGCCTACTACGCGGGGAAGGCCAACCCGCCGTCCGCGGTCACTCGGCCCGCCGCTGGCTGTGGCTTCCTCCAGCCCGCTGGCCCCGGCCGTTGGGTGGTCTAGCCAGCCGGTTATGGTTTCGCTAGCCGGTCATGGCCGTATAGACCAGACTGTGACCTTAGGTCTTTTTAAACTGTGTTTTTGTGTGTTTCGCCCCGGAGGGCTCCTGGTACCCCTGAGCTGCCCCATGGATTTCTTGAGGGGGGGTACAAGGGTCCCGGCTGTAGTGGCCGGGCCGAGGGACGAGGCCACGGCCACCAGAGACCACCTGCCTTGGCCTCCTGAGCTCCCTGCTCCTCCGGGGCCTACGTCTGTCAGTTTCGCTCTGGAGGCCCCTTCTTGTGTATGTCTCTGTGTCGGTCCTGTGGGGTCTCCAGAGTGCCCACCCCCCCTCCCTGGTAGTACTGTTACGGCACGGGACGTGCCTTCCGGGAGGGGGGAGTTATGTTAGAGTTGTGTCATGTGTGTCTACCTTGCCCTGTGTTACCCTGTCGTCATTAAAGACTATAATTTGAGTTTACATCCTCATCTGCGTGTTCCTCATCTCTCCCTGCTGTGTGCACCGTGACACAGATGGTCCAGCTGAGGTATTGAATGAAGCTACAGAGGCCCTAGAAACAATTCGGACACTTAAAGATAATACAAGATGGTTCAAAGATGTTTGTAAGGTGTAATACAAACAGTTCTTGGACTTTTTTGGCTGTCAAATAACAGCACAGTGAGAATTTCATCACAAAGCTTCAATTTTATTGGACAAAAAGTGAGATTTAGTAGTAAGTAACTCACTAAACATTTTTTGACAACTGTGTTATGATAGAAATGTTAAAGAAGAATAGCACTGAAAAGGGGCGGAGCTACATAAGGTCTATATGTCCACTAAAAATCACCTGGACAGCAAGAGGATCATAAAAGTGAAGTCAGCTCTAAGAAAAGTTGTGGCATTACTTGTTTGCAAATTGGCCATTTGTTTGATATTTAGTATATAATAATTCATAATTTTTTTACTGAAACTGAATTTTCCAAATATGCTCTAATTTATTTAATGTCATGACTATGATGACAGCTGATTTTGTATAGAGGGGATTTTTGTGTTATTGTGTGTGTGTCTGTGTCTGTGTCTGTTTGTCTGTGTGGGGTAGATTCTACTTTTGGTCCTATATATATCACAACTTACTTGAGCCAGAAACATTCCAGTCCTTGCAGACTTGTATCTGAACATCACTGTTTAGAGATATCTTGATTTGTCCACTGTGTGCATGGTTGTCAAACTTGATCTGTAATGGAACGCAGCAGATTACACACTTTGTCTAATTAACCTCAACCTGTCCAAAGAGAGTTCCAGCTCTGAGTCAGACGTCATCTGGTTAACACTGAGAAATACAGAACATGAGCTCGTGACAAAACAGCATGAAACCAAGGAACAAAATGATTGACATGAAAGAAATGAAAACTAAAATGAAGGAGAAGAGGGAAATGTCTAGTCTTCATGTGACAAACCTCTATTAACCAATCCTGGAAACTGTGGTTATGGCGAGTAAATGGACTTTTGGAAATGAAACCTAAAGCAGAAGCATCAGTCTTTTGATGTGAAGCAAACAGAGAATTAAGAGTTTCAATGCACTTTATGCACTTTAGACATTCTACTAACTATAAGTAACTTTGCAGCTACATGTCAACTAACTCTCATTAGAGTATTAGTAGACTGCTAGGTTAGGTTTAAGGTTTGTAGAATAACATAAATTAGTTAAAGTCAGGAGAATGTGTGTTGTTGGACCATCAAGATAAAGTGTTAGTAATGACTGCTTTGACATGCAAACTGACAAAACAAAGTGTTATCTTAAAGACACGTATGTGTGAAATATAACTCTTACATTAATGGTAAAGTCATAGCAGTCCGGTAACTCCTTATGACGTACTGTTTGAAGGTTGATAGCCTTGACTTTGAGATAGATGTTTACTGCTAACAATCTGGAAAAGAACCAAAAATAAGGCACAAACTATGAATTCAATTCAACCGATCAATGATTTCAAACACAAATGTAGTGAACACACCTTTGAAAATCTAAAGTCAGGTTCACGTCATTTTCCAAATCATCTTTCTTGTAGAGAGACATGGGGTAAATAGAAAGACATTCTGCAAATTAAATAAATAAACAACAAACAAAAAGCTATAAATCCAGAGACCAAACATTTTGATAATATTAATACAGCACCTTTAACTTCTATCACAAAAGCCTTTGGTTTTTCATCTTAATGTGACAGTGGATGATAACTGTATCACTTCTGTCATCCTTACCGCAGTAATTACATTAGATCGTATAGCTGTATTATTATGATAAATGATGCTGTACCTGTCTCTACATGTGGATCAATATCAAACGTCTCATTGGCTGGTAAGACATTAGCATGCTGATATAACTCTTGACAGATGGACAGAGGAGTGAACACGTCATCAATCCTCTCAAACGCGTGGTTATCAACCGACAGGTTTTGTAGGTGTAGATACTAAAAAACAATCACACAATGAATCAGATGCAAACAATCACGCCACCTCTATGAAACTTAATATTTACTCAAATGAAATGCAGATGCATGTAGTGCTTGTTTTGCAAATGTATGCATTTCATGATTAATATTTAGTAAACTCCACAGGTCTGTGTAAATCCTAATTTGGAGATCGATGTTATCCAGCATGATTTCAGCATATTCCAACGTCACGTTTGCATTCAGGAGATGAGGCGTAGATTTAAGTTTAGTTTCTTTGAAAATATTATATGTTTCTGCTTATTTTAATGTTCCAGTTCTCACTGTATATTATAAATTATGCACTGAAAACTAAAACAATGTCATTTATTTAAAGTGCATTTTTATATTGGTCTAATCAGATAATAATGGAAAATCATGGTTTTTCAGTTTAGTGTGTCTAACAGCACATAACACTCTTCATAGAAAAATGAAAAGGAATAATTTTGTTTAACTAGTGTTACACCACAGTGTTGATGTGCAGAACACATACTGGTTTAGTTTTACTGACTGCAGAAATTACTGTGGGTTGATTGGTTGGTTTATTTATTTATGATAGATTTTTTAGAAGATTATAATTTTAAAAGACATCACAATAAACATTGAGGTCTTTCAAAAACAATGTTCCTATCTTTAAGTGAACTAAATCAAACATTGAGTAACAAAATATTTTTAGCTTATCTTGAGTAAACATTTGACTTCCATATTATTAGTAATTTAGCTTTTGTTTATGGTGAAATAAAAAAATAATAATAATAAAAAAATATATATATATATATATATATATCACTTCTGATGTACCCTTCATATATATATATATATATACACTGCCGCTCAAAAGGTTGGGATCAGTAATATTTTTAATGTTTTTAAGGGAGTCTCTTCTGCTCATCAAGGTTGTATCTATTTGATCAAAAATACAGAAAAAAATGATATTTTGTGAACTATTTTTGCAATTTAAAATAACAGTTTTCTATTTTAATATACAGTACTTTAAAATAAAAAAAATTCTGTGACGCAGCGCTGAATTTTCAGCATCATTACTCCAGTCTTCAGTGTCACATGATCTTCAGAAATCATAATAATATGCTGATTTATTATGAGTGTTGAAACTGTTGTGCTGCTTCATATTTTTGTTTTTGGGACCTGTGATATTTTTTTAGGATTCTCTGATTAATAAAAAGTTAAAAAGAACAGCATTTATTTAAAAAATAAATTGTGTGTTACAATATACAATGCTATTCAATTTCTTTGTTTAAAAATAAATGAATACTTTTATTCAGGAGGGATGTGTTAAATGAATAAAAGTCATAGCAAAGACTTATATTGTTTGAAAAGATTTCTATTTTGAACAAATGCTGTTCTTTTTAACTTTGTTTTCATCAAAGAATCAAAGAAAAAAGTATCATGTTCCAAAAAACAATATGAAGCAGCACAACAGTTTCAACACTCATAATAAATCAGCATATTAGTATGATTTCTGAAGATCATGTGACACTGAAGACTGAGTAATGATGCTGAAAATTCAGCGCTGCGTCACAGAAATAAATTATATTTTAAAGTATATGAAAATAGGAAACCGATATTAGAAATCGCAATAAGATTTCACAATATTACAGTTTTTTTCTGTATTTTTGATTGAATAAATACAGCCTTGATCAGCAGAAGAGACTCCCTTAAAAACATTAAAAATATTACTGATCCCAAACATTTGAGCGGCAGTGTATATATATATATGGATTTACATTAAGTAACATTTTGGCTTGTATCTAAAAAAATAATTAAGTTTATAGTTTTATATAAAATAATCTTCTTACTTTGTATGAATGTAAATTTTTGTCTTTGGGAAAATAATTATTAAGTTTTTATTGTTTTCATCCGGTACATGACAATATCACACAAAACACAGATTACAGATTTATATAAATACTGCATGTAAAGCCAGAATATATACAGTGGCCGAAATTAACAGTGAAAATAATTATTTTTGCGTAATATTAAATCAAAATTTAGGTTTTGAAGTTTTTTTTGTTTTTTTTAAATTGGTCCAAAGTATGCTTCTTGTCAGTATAATCAAAAGCACTTACTCTATTGATTATGTGCAGGATGTGGTCATGAACCTCGTGTCTTGTGTACAAGGCATAATCTTTATTTCTGTCCTGGTAATTTTTCAGGAAAATATGTTTAAAGGCGATGATATTTTCCTCTTTGAAGGTGACCATCATCTCGTTGCTCAATCCAAAAGAAACTAACTGTGGAACAAATACAACACGCAGGCAGATCATAATCAATATCATCAAGAACTGCTTTAACAAACTGACAGTAAATGAAGTGTGAAACTGAGCTTGTTTAAAATGCTTTGAAATAAGACACATGTTACGGTCATATTTCCAGTTTTACGAAACAACTGAAATCTAAGGATGGTGAGACACATGAGAAACTACATTTTAAGTGTAAGGCACTCTGAAAACTACAAGATTTTCAGGGGTTATTGAATTAAAAGTAATCTGTGTAACTTAAAAGGTTCTCCTGATGTGTTAGACTACATACAAACGAGTATGATTTATGAGTAAATATTTATAATAAGATGGATTTCAGCATTAAACTAACTTATATTGACCATTCAAAATGCAGTAGTTCTGGAGTAAATCACATACCTGAAAGGTAATAATGGCAATCTTGAGTATCTGCAGCATCATTTTCCATGGCTTACGACCTCTGGCTCTGTACTTCTGGCATGGACTCATGAAGAAATATTTCAGTTTTCTCCTGAAGTTTTCCACAGACTGAGGGTCCACGTGTGATTTAGCTGTCCTGTGGCATGCCGGGTGATTATTTGGACCTCCAGACCAAAACTGCTGTCCGTCAGACATTGTGCCAGCTCACTCTGAAATCAGGACGACGGACTGACTCGACACTTAACACAGACTGGGTTTTCTATGTTTGAGGAACTGAAGCTGTTTACAAACTGGTAGAACCAGAGCTCATCTTCAAGTTGAAGTGCTGCTAAAAGTTCTATCAGATAATTTCACATTTTTTAAATGGCTCTGTGCCGTACATCAGATCATATGCAGATAAAACATTTCTCAGCAGGTTGTGCAGCATTCACTTATTTGTCTGTCACTAGCTATTTGTGTGTGTGGATGTAAAGCATACATAAACAAATGCTGCAGAAACTACACTATTCCCCGGTTTCACAGACAAGGCTTAAACCTAGTCCTAGACTAAAATCTGAGCTGTTTCAACTGAAAGAAACTTGCACTGACTGATCTTAAAATATATCAGTGCCTTTGTTTTGTCTCAAGATGCACACCAGTAATGTTTTTTTCTAAGCATGTTTATAAAAGTTACTTAAATGTCTTAATTGAACTATGGCCTAATCCTGGTTTAGTCTAAGCCCTGTCTGTGAAACCGGGCCTATGTCTCATCTTTAAATGAGAGGCAAATTTTTTCTTTAACATATTTGAATACATTTTGTAATAGTGAGTGGAGTCAACCAAGCCGAGAAAAGGTCTTTCACACTTGAAATAGTTAACCCTGGGTTATTCTAATCCTGGGTTATCTTGCTTCATGTTTCACATTGCTCATAATTTACATAAGAATTAATAGTACTATGTTTTCTTTAATTGACGTTTCACACATTAACTGCGGGTTAATGTTCTTATTTGCATATTTATGGTATCAGTGTCACTGATTGGACGAATGCAGCATGTGACCTGTTTATGTAACGGCTCTAGCATTGGGCCTCACATTATGTTGCTGACTGTATTATCAAGTTTTCTACAATAGACGTTTCGGATTGTAAAGGTAGGAATTAAGCAGTCTCTTCACTCCAGTTGATGTGTTTTCACTCACCATTTGACATTTCCCCCCCAACGCAAAAACAATCGTTTAACACACGTGGTTTCCGTCACTGTTCAAAGCATGCGAATAGCATGCTAGCTGCAACCAAGGCGTTGAAAATTTCTAAAAACTGTAATTCTAAAAATCGTTCTAAAAACGGTAACATTATAAAACTGCATTATTTCACACATTTCACGTTTGGCACAAGAGTGTGAAACTTAATCCAGCTCCTCGCTACAAGTGTGAAACGTGACTTTAACTGGAGTTAAACACAGAACGACCAGCCCGATCTCACGGCAATTCGTACATATTTTACGAGGTGGCTAATTCGTATGACCTCACTCGTACAAATTCATACGATTTTTGCTAAATCGTACGTATTTTACGAGTTGCCAATTCGTATGAATTTGTACGAATGACCTACACCTAACCCCGGCCTTAAACCTACCCGTCACTGGGGTTTAGACAAATCGTACTAAATCGTACGAGTGAGGTCGTACGAATTAGCCACCTCGTAAAATACGTACGAATTTCCGTGAGATTGCGTTGGAACGACGATATCCCCGGGTTAAATGCAGTGTGAAAAGCACTAACGAGTTCCTGTATCATTTTAAACTTGCTTTTCAATTCATCAGTGAAACATGTTGTTTTTCAAACATAATGCCGACAGAAATGTCACAAGCGTGGCTGGCGGCAAAAACAATTTTCAGAATTCCAAGCTGACAGTTTCATAAAATTGTGTTGAGACAGTTCATAAAAACTGGAAGCTGGTTCTTTCTTCTTTTATTGTAGGAAACTTTTAAGGTGTTTTAACACATTTAACATATTTTGCATTAAACAAAACTTTGTTTGATGTTTATATAAGTTCACGTGACTATCAGTATGAAACATGAGATTTATATAATGTCTCTGAAGGAGTAAAGTCAGTCAAATGAATACACATGCACAGACCAGTCAGTTATAATTATCAAATTTGAAACCCCATGTTGTATTTGTATGGAATCAAATGAAGTGTTTACACTTTATATTAGGTGGAGTAGGCTACTTTACATGTAAAGTACTTACATTTAACCCTAACCTCCCCATACTCCTAAACCTAACCATACTTTAGACTCATTAGCAGTAAATGTGGGAGTTTTCCAGAACAACACGTTACAGTTATACAGTAAATCCATATTCTTGTATGTCCTACACTGAAAAAAATGATTCATTGAATTTAGCTACATTTAAATAAACAAATTTAGTTTTCTAACGTTCAACTAAATTAGTTTATTTAAATGTAACTAAAATAAATTGATTGCAACCACTTACCTTAAAAAAATTGAGTAAATTCAATGAATCATTTTTTTCAGTGTATTTAATGTTAAAGCCACCTAATATAATGTGACCAATTAAGTTATACACTTTTATAGGCTACTATAAGCTGATGATCTGTAACTATATGACTATAACTGTTTAACAAAATATAAACACAAAGCACATCATCATTATTATCATTACATAATACCATTACTCTTACTACTTTTACTATAATTTACCCCGTCAGAGAGATGCTTCTTGTTGGAGCATTGTGCTCTGACAGCATATGCACAAGGGACACATATTTAAAAGTTAAATAATTAATAATTATTCACTCAACCTTATGATTACCTCTTTTTTATAAAACAAAATGAAGTATAGCGTAATGTTCAGACTGTTCTTCTTTGTAGAGTGGAAGTGAATGGTGACCATGGCTAGTGAACAGTGACCTAAATATCAATCGTTTCCGCACACAAAGCTTCATTAGGCTTGATGTGTAACGCATTAATGCAATCATATGGACTCGCTTGGTATTGTAAGCTGTGCTTGTCCCTTTATGAACTCAATACAAATCATTTTTTCTTTTTTTTTTTGTAACTGACTTAAGTTGCAGCCAGTCTCAAAGAAAAGATATAGGCTATAGATGACTAACTAGTCTACACATGTTACGCAGTTGGGACACAGTTCTTCATCCACTTTCACTTTATGGAAGAGAGCAGAGAGCAAAACTTCTCTTCTGGATTTCCAGAAGTCAGACAAGTTTGGCATGATTTATAATGTATTAGTTGAGTAACAAAATTAACAAAATGCTCAAAGTTAAGCAATACGCAGCTTTTATCATTACATTATTTCAAGGATCCTCAGTAATGCACTGTAAAAACTGATCCATAGAATGTAACAATTTGCAGTAAATTTGTTTGGGTAGATTTAATCTGATGTAAAATACACCCCAAACTCCCTACATTTAACAGCACACTACTCTAACATTTGTCAATAAGTTACACAACTGTTTACTTGTAAGAGTGAGTAATAGGAACTCTTGACTTTACTGTATGCTTAAAACACTTTCTGTAGTCAGCATAGCAAACGTTTGCAGTGAACAACTCTACGCTGATGTTATCATTATTGCTCATTGAGTGGAACAACATAGTATAAAACTTAAATCATGGATCCACCCACATCTTAACCACAAGCTTTACTCTTCAGCACAATGGTAACCACAAAAACACAATATAGAAACTCTTTAAATGTCAGCATAACAGCATTAAACACCAACAGGGTTTTCCCTTTACTCAGAATAACACATTTTACTCTCCTATCAAATCAGCAACATTTACTGTCCTGATCCAGTTCTATGCAAAACATGCAGGGAACTAAAAATACACTGCCCCCTTTGAGTTAATGCTAAAAAAATACAAATAAAGCACTTTACTTGAAGCCTTATTTTAATGCATTAATTATGCCTTGTAATGCACCTTATAATGCATTGTATGATTTCATGAATAATTTGAACCACAGTTATAATTCAATGCTTTTTTATTCATTGTTACACCTTTAGAAAGTATAACAGATGACAAACATTCAAATATTATAATGCATTTTAACTTAATTATTTATGAAATGACAATGCATTACAACATACCTTATGCATACCTTTTTAATGCATTATAAATAAAGGCTTTAAGTAAAGTGTTAACTAAATGAAGTAAAATTCAGTTGGATACATTTAAAGTAAGTAGAAACAAAATGTTGAGCATAAACTCATTTTAATTAAGCAAATTTAACAAGCAGAAAAACAGATTTGCAGTGTGACGGTGCTGGTGAGAGACATCTGAAAGACTTGTTTTGGAGAATGTTCTGCATCTCACACATTGATGGATGCAGGTGATTGCGTCGAAAGGTCGCGCTATGACATAGAAGCCATCGGAGACAAAGAACGTGAGCGCAGCGGCTGGAAATTAGCATCCCCGCTACTTCCTGAACTTCCACAAACAGCAGCATCTATATCCCGGACGTCCATATCGGGCTCCTCGGGTAGCGCCGGAGCTCCAGGGTCTCCAGGTTTAGGCAGGCTTGATGAGATGGTGGAGGACACAGTCATGCTCCCAGCGCCTCCGCAGATCGACAGAGCCTCGTTCCCTCGACCCGATCCGTAACGCAGGTTAAAGGATCCCGTAGCGACAGAGGATGACTGACTTCCTTCTCCTTCTGGATGATAGCATATAGTGGAGTACTTGTCATAGTCCGAGTCCATTTTGGAGAAGTCATTGGTTGCTCCTTTTGTGCTTGAATAACCTGAATTTGCAGAGGACCCTGCTGCAATACGTGAAAATATTAAGAAAACATTGATCAGAAGAAAACAAGAAACTAATTACACACTTTATAAATTACTCTCATCAAGCTAATGAATGTTACTTGTGATTTAAAGCCATTACACAACTTTTTTATTAACCAGTCTCCAGATGTTGAAAGCGTTGGGAGTCAAGGGTGATACTGTATATTGTTATATAAAAATATATCAATGTATATATTTTAAAATGTATGAATATACAGTATATAAAATATATCAATTACATTTTTATATAAAAATGTAATGTCGTAATTTATTTCTATGACCAGTTTCCACCCTCTCTTTAATAAAAGCTCTGTTTTTGTCCCCACAATTTTAAAGGAACACTCCACTTTTTTTGGAAATGAGCTCGGGACTATTTTCAGGCACTGTGTCATATCATTTGCTGCACTCATGGTACGGCAGCAAAGCTCCTTGATTATTACGCTGGAATGAGAGCATAGTTCCTAGACATATCAGCCTAGAAAATCACAACTTTTCATTTTCCGCTGGTCTTAGTACACGATGTAACTACAAAAGAGTCAAGCTTTAAATAGGAGAAATATCAAAACTCTATGGTCATTTTTGAGCGCCAGACCCGGAGATCGACTGAATGGATTCAAAAACGGTAAAACTCAACTGTTTAACTCTAGGGGAGGTGTAAAATGAGCCTATTTCCAAAAAAAGTGGAGTGTTCCTTTAAGAAACCCTTTGCAATGAGTGAATGTCTCCAGCTCTGCTCACAGCTTAATACATAAAGCTTTTCTGGTGTCTAATACAATAACTACCTAATTTATACCTAAACAATGTCCTTTGTGTGGTATTATATTAACTGGTTTTTACACTGTCTACTATTATAAATTCAATACCTTGAACCCAACTGCTAGATATTACTATATATTCTAAGATGAAATATATACAGCAAAATGATGCATTTAGAACATATGTCACAGCTTTGATATAACAAACCATCTGTTTCAAGATAAAGTAGAAATCTGAATTTTTTTTGCTGCTAATTATAACCAGCACACTGAACTAAATCTGAACAATTACAAAATCACTGACAACATGCACAAGCAAATCACAGCCAACTGCCCTCTAAAATCAGTTCATTTCTAGATTTTGATATTACAAACTAGTTATGTACTCATGACATACTGAAAATCAGAACCACTTCTGCTTCACATTGAGCAGCATCAGCTCATCTTTTATTCACTTCAAGCTAATAAAACTCATTTTAAATGCATTGCTCTCTTCAAATAAAGATAAAAAGGCAGACAGACAGTATATGTCTTATTTTCCAGAACGGCACTGTCACAAATCCTAGCCATGAACTTCTCTTCATTCACCTCTAGAGGTCACTCACCCATCACACAGTCAGTCACAGATCACTCAAGGACTACATTTCCCATCATCCACTGCACTACACAGCTGTCTGCACTGATCACGCACACACCTGAAAACAATCTCACAATCACCATCACCCAATCACACACACACACTATATAAACTCTGGACTTTCTGCCACTCACTGCCGAGTATTGTTTAGCCTAGCTACAGTCAACGCGTTTACCTAGTTTGAATTCCTGTGTTCTGATTCCTGCCCGTGTTCTTAGTTTATTCTCTTTGCCTAGCCCTCTGGATATTGTACGCCGATCGCCGACCCTCGCTTGCCCTTGGATTATTCTTGTGTCTTGCCCCTGCCATACCTGTTTGCTTCTGCCCGACCCTGCCTGTATTGACCATGTATAATAATAAAGCCTTGCAAATGGATCCGCCTGTCTCACGTCTCGTCAGCTCCATAACAGAATACTCGGCCTACAAAGGATCCAGCGGCTTTTCTAGTGGATATTGGCCAGGTATGGACATTGCAAGAATTTTGTTACACCTCAGGCAGGGCTTGCGACCACTTGAGGAGTATATACAAGAATACTTAGACCTCGCCCATTTTTCTGATCTGCCGGACTGTGTACTCGTAGACTTCTTTTGTGAGGGCATTAATCAGCCGCTGAAATCACAGCTAACCCGTGAGGGTCCCCGTTCATCTCTCAGTCAGTTCCTGGACTATGCTTTGCTATGTGTTGGCTCTTCGTTTACTGTGGGGGTCGCGGAGGAACGAGACACCGCACCCAATTGTGTGATCACAGCTGCGCTAGAGCACGCTCACAACATGGCGGCCACAACAACACCCCGCAGCGTCATTGCTGCCAGTCACAAGCCAAGTCAAGTCGCCGCTGATGTTAAAGAGCCAAGTCAAGCCACAGCCTATGTTAAAAAGCCAAGTCAAGTCGCCGCTGATGTTAAAGAACCAAGTCAAGTCACAGCCTATGTTAAAAAGCCAAGTCAAGTCGCCGCTGATGTTAAAGAACCAAGTCAAGTCACGGCCTATGTTAAAAAGCCCAGTCAAGCCACAGCCTATGTTAAAAAGCCAAGTCAAGTCGCCGCTGATGTTAAAGAGTCAAGTCAAGTCACCGCTGATGTTAAGGAGTTAAGTCAAGTCATCGCTGATGTTAAAGAGTCAAGTCACCGCTGATGTTAAAGAGTCAAGTCAAGTCACCGCTGATGTTAAAAAGCCAAGTCAAGTCACCGCTGATGTTAAGGAGTCAAGTCACCGCTGATGTTGAAAAACCAAGTCAAGTCACAGCCTATGTTAAAAGGTCAAGTCAAGCTACAGTTGATCGTCACAAGTCAAGCCAAGCCACCAGTGATCTCCGTGAGTCAAGCAAAGCCACAGTTGATCGTCACAAGTCCAACCAAAGCACAGTTGATCGTCACAAGTCAAGCCAAGCCACCAGTGATCTCCGTGAGTCAAGCCAAGCCACAGTTGATCGTCACAAGTCAAGCCAAGCCACAGTTGATCGTCACAAGTCCAACCAAAGCACAGTTGATCGTCACAAGTCAAGCCAAGCCACCAGTGATCTCCGTGAGTCAAGCCAAGCCACAGTTGATCATCACGTGTCAAGCCAAGCCACCTGTGATCTCCGTGAGTCAAGCCAAGCCACAGTTGATCGTCAAGAGTCACGCCAAGCCACAGTTGATCGTCACGAGTCACACCACGTCTCAGCTCTCCAGCCAGAGTCACGCCACGTCACAGCTGACCAGCCAGAGTCACGCCACGTCACAGCTGACCAGCCAGAGTCACGCCACGTCACAGCTGACCAGCCAGAGTCTCGCCACGTCACAGCTGACCAGCCAGAGTCTCGCCACGTCACAGCTGACCAGCCAGAGTCACGCCACGTCACAGCTAACCAGCCAGAGTCAGACCACGTCACAGCTCTTCAGCCAGAGTCTCTTCACGTCTCAGCTCCTCAGCCAGAGCCTCTTCACGTCTCAGCTCCTCAGCCAGAGCCTCTTCACGTCTCAGCTCCTCAGCCAGAGCCTCTTCACGTCTCAGCTCCTCAGTCAGAGCCTCTTCACGTCTCAGCTCCTCAGTCAGAGTCTCTTCACGTCTCAGCTCCTCAGTCAGAGCCTCTTCACGTCTCAACTCCTCAGCCAGAACCTCTTCACGTCTCAGCTCCTCAGCCAGCACCTATCCCACCCAGAGACTCAAGGTCAGTCCTTCAAGTTCTCCGGTTGATATCCAGCGTGAGGGATGCACAGCTGGTGTCTGTACGCACTGCTGGTATCCCCAAATCCACTCACTTCGGTCCTCCTGTTTCTGAACTGATTTCCCTGTCTGAGGCGCTTCCCATGATAGGGATCGCACTATGTTGCATTTGGGCCACATACACCACCACTGTACTGCCCCAGGGGAAGGCATCTGCTGCAGAACCTCCCCAAGCGGTGGTGCGAGCCTCAGCCCCTGGCAAGGTGGTGGCGCCCAGCAATATACTCTCACCCGGTCAGGTTACCACCGTAGAACCTCCAGAGGTGGCGGCGTTAGCTGCAGAACCTCCAGAGGTGTCGGTGGTATCCTCCTGTAAACTCTCGCCCTGTCCTGTCACGGCTATGGAGGCCGTCTGTGAGCTCTCACCCTGTCCTGTCACGGCTAAGAAGGCCGTCTGTGAGCTCTCATCCTGTCCTGTCACGGCTATGGAGGCCGTCTATGAACTCTCACCCTGTCCTGTCCCGGCCATGGAGGCCGTCTGTGAACTCTCGCCCTGTCCTGTCACGGCTATGAAGGCCGTCTGTGAGCTCTCATCCTGTCCTGTCACGGCTATGGAGGCCGTCTATGAACTCTCACCCTGTCCTGTCACAGCTAGGAAGGTGGTCTATGAACTCTCGCCCTGTCCTGACCCGGCTAAGGAGGCCGTCTGTGATTCCTTGTCCGGCCCTGTCATGGCTACGGAGGCCGTCTATGAACTCTCACCCTGTCCTGTCACAGCTAGGAGGGCCGTCTATGAACTCTCGCCCTGTCCTGACACGGCTAAGGAGGCCGTCGGTGATTCCCTGTCCGGCCCTGTCATGGCTACGGAGGCCGTCTGGGATTTCCTGTCCTGCCCTGGCACGGCTCCTGAGATCGTGAAGGCTCTCCCTGTGTTGTCTGTCTCTGTTCTCCCAGTGTTGTCTGTCTCTGCTCTCCCTGTGTTGTTTGTCCTTACTCTCCTCTGCTTCCAGGTCCTGTCAGGGTTACCTGCCCAGTCTGCTTCCCTGCGGGGAGCTCTGGTCCCGTCTGCTCCGCCCTGGGGGGCTCCAGGTCCGTCCGCTCCGCCCTGGGGGGCTCCAGTCCTGCCTGCTCCGCCCTGGGGGGCTCCAGTCCCGTCCACTCTGCCCTGGTGGGCTCCAGGTCCGTCTGCTCCGCCCTGGGGAGCTCCAGTTCTGTCTGCTCCGACCTGGTGGGCTCCGGGTCCATCTGCTCCGCCCTGGTGGGCTCCAGATCTGCCTGCTCCACCCTGGTGGGTTCCAGTTCCATCCTCTCCGCCCTGGCTTCCACATGGACCTGGCCCTCCGTCCCTCCCCCTGTTCCGCCTCCGCTCCACCGCCCACCTAGGATTGTTTAGGAGCGTCTGGAAGCCGCTCCTTGGGGGGGGGCTATGTCACAAATCCTAGCCATGAACTTCTCTTCATTCACCTCTAGAGGTCACTCACCCATCACACAGTCAGTCACAGATCACTCAAGGACTACATTTCCCATCATCCACTGCACTACACAGCTGTCTGCACTGATCACGCACACACCTGAAAACAATCTCACAATCACCATCACCCAATCACACACACACACACACACACACACTATATAAACTCTGGACTTTCTGCCACTCACTGCCGAGTATTGTTTAGCCTAGCTACAGTCAACGCGTTTACCTAGTTTGAATTCCTGTGTTCTGATTCCTGCCCGTGTTCTTAGTTTATTCTCTTTGCCTAGCCCTCTGGATATTGTACGCCGATCGCCGACCCTCGCTTGCCCTTGGATTATTCTTGTGTCTTGCCCCTGCCATACCTGTTTGCTTCTGCCCGACCCTGCCTTTATTGACCATGTATAATAATAAAGCCTTGCAAATGGATCCGCCTGTCTCACGTCTCGTCAGCTCCATAACAGGCACAATGAATGGATGATCTTGTAAACAATAAACATCAATTTCATTTGGTGAGAGCTCAAGCTCTCAATGCTGTAATATATTAATAAGGAAGAAATATTTGTCCATGTTTACATCTGATATTAATATACATTTTGGTTGATCTAATCTCAAGGGGGCGATGTAAAATACGGGTGTAAATGGGGTCCAAAACCCTTTGAGCTTTTCCTCAATTTAGACATTTTGCATTTCTTGCATGGTTGCTTTTAACAATAATGCTTTGTAATAATGCAATAATTATTGCATTATTAATGCAATAATGCTTTAACAATAATGCTGATGCTTTGTCAGTGGCTGTTTACTCTCAAGTCTTAAAGGAGATGTAGCAATAAAAATAAATAAATAAAAATCAAGTAAAGTTTGAAATCAAAATTGGATTTCATATTATAACCCCTTTAATTAACATATGTTGTTTCTTACATTTTAAAGCTTCCAGTCGCTCATTCTTCACGCGCTGCACCTCATCAGTGATCTTTGCGATGATGAAGTTGAGCGTTCGGCCCCATTTGATGGACTCTATAAGCATGTCTAAACCCTGTGGGTTTTCTGCGAGGATGTCCAGCAGCTTGCTAGTGCGTTTCCCTCTCGTGGTTCTGCAGCTGATCTCCTCGGTGTCCTCTCGGGTCAGGATTTTCTTCGAGCGCAAGTAATCAAAGTGCCGCTCTGCGATGATCTTATCCACCAGGTATGGTCGTAACCTGTCTATGGCCTATGATGAAAAAGAAACATTTAGTGGTGGGCAGGTTTTTGTTTGTTTTTTATTCCACCATCCACAACAGGATAAAAAAAAAAAAAAAAATAACTGTTACTTTTTTCTAGCAATGCTGAGTTTATATCTCGCAAGAAAAAAAGAGTAAAAATTTGCAAGGCATTAACTCACAACTGCAATCGTAATAAACTGCTCATTCTGAGAAGAAAAGTCTGAATTGTGAAATATCAAAGTTCAGATTTTGAGATATAAACTCAGATTTGAGAGTCTGAATTTTGAGATGCAGTATAAACTCAGTACTGTGAAAAACAAAGTCCGGACTTTGAGATATAAACTCAAACAAAGTCTGAATTGTGAGATAAAACACTTTTTTTTTTATTTTTATTATCCCGTGGTGGAACAAGTTTCTGTAGTTTTTAACACATATGGGTAAATGACATTTCCAGAGTTACCCCTGTTTTCCGTTGTTTGCTCCAGATTCAGTTCTGGTAAGCGGTGTTGTCATAAACGATCAGGGACAGGGACAGGTGTTTAGTCAGTCCTCTTGTGTTAGAGTAACGTGATAGCTCTGCTGTATGCTGTACTGCACAACAGTATGAACATTGTATTGTTAACTTGTTCTTGATCCAAGATAACATGAGATTTAAAGTCACCATCAAATTAAAGTGGACAATTCTTGTTTTTTAATTAAATATTGCTGTGTTTATTATAAAAGATGTAGGCCTATCCATGCATATCATTACTATTGTTTTTATTATTTATGCATGTGCCTTCCTATGCTTTAATCAAAATAACTGTGATGACAACAAGGCTCGAGGGCGAGACGACCTGTCACTTATGTGAGATTACAGCAATATGAAAGAACAACGATCCAATCATATACAGGTAGACAAAATCAAGTCCCGCCCCGCATTTATTCCCTTTCAAGAGAATAGGGAACAATAAAGAAGAAAAGATAATCACAACTTCTGTTTCACGTAGACTTTAATAAACTAGAATGATAATAGGTTAGCAACATGATAAGCTAGTACACTGATCAGTTAAAATGCAATCTCAGAAATAAAGGTACAAAAGCTGTCACTGGGGTGGTACCTTTTCAAAAGGTACACTTTTGTACCTATTAGGTTCGAATATGTACAATTTAAGTACTAATATGTACCTTTGAGGTACCAAAATGGACCCTTTGGGTACAAACATGTACCTTTTGAAAAGGCACCGCCCCAGTGACAGCTTTTGTACCTTTATTTCTGAGAGTGTGAGAAAAGTATCTATCTATAGTTTTGGTTACCATGATACATATTATTCAACATATAATTTAAAAGCCTTTAATGTTCATATCAAATGGAAAAATAGCCTAGCTGTAAGTTTTCTAATCAGACCATGAATAGAATACATCTTAAAGGGATAGTTCACTCAGAAATGATCAATTTTGTCATCATTGACTCACCCACTGACTTCCATACTTTGGAAAAACACCATGGAAGTCAATGGCTACCAGCAACTGTGTGGTTACCCACATTCTTTCAATATTTCCTTTTGGATTCAACAGAAGAAAGAAACTTGGTTTGGAACAACATTTGTAATTTTTGGGCGAAGCATCCCTTCAGAAGTCCTTTGTACCGAGAGAAACACTAGACTGACCCACTTCTTCATGACACCTGCTGCATTCAACACCTTTACCAACGGTTGAAGAACTGAAATCATGACTCTTAAAAACTAGATTCTAGAAAATATGTGTTGCATGGACACAATCCAGACATACTACAATTGTTTCCCGTCTATTGTTTTATGAATACAGTCCTACTACTCATTCACATATCAAGGGGTGAGAACCAGAAGGGCGTAAGTGACATTTCACCAACTTTACAGGAGAGCCAAAACAAAAAATGACCATAGCTTGATCTGACTTTGTGTACTGATTTCAGTTGTTTATAATAAAAATGTGTACACTCATGGATGACAGTACTTTGCCAGTAGAAAGAGCCCATTAAGAGCTTTCATTTGATGTATATATCTCCATTTCACCAAAAATGTCACTTACGCACTTCTGGTTCTCACCCCTCGATATATGCTTTTCTGTCTACAATATAGTAGTGAAGTAGGACAAGGAAGGTCTCCAGGCTTTGTAATGAGAACAGATGCTTGCTCAGACACTATACTGTGATTTCTCACGAAAACCATGTTTTAGTGCGATTTACAACTTTTCTTTTCTTATAAGAGAAGCAGGAGAAATGCTCTTATAATTAACAGCAGGTATAGGCTATTGTTTTTGAAAGCAGATGTATAGACTGAAACATTTAACAAAAACGCTGAACAATAGCTTAAAGTGATAGTTCACCCAAAAATGTAAGTTTTGTCATCATTTACTCACCCTCAATTAGTTCCAACCCGTATGAATGTGTTTGTTCTGTTGAACACAAAGGAAGATATTCTGAAGAATGTGGGAAACAGAGCAGTTCTGGGGCACCATTGACTTCCATAGTATTTTTTTTCAAACTATGGAAGTCAATGGTGCCCCAAAACAACCTGGTTACAAACTTTCTTCAGAATATCTTCCTTTGTGTTCAGCAGAACAAACACATTCATACAGGTTTGGAACTACTTGAGGGAGAGTAAATGATGACACAATTTTCATTTTTGGGTGAACTATCCCTTTAATTATGTCTATAATCTATTATGATTTATCGCGTAGGCCTATTTAATATCTTAAGTAGCCTATGCCTGAAAGTTTAAGTGTGTACTTTATAGTAGCCTGTGATACTTTTAATAGATGATCCACAATCCAGAAACAGATTCACAGTAAGTGGGGTGTATAATAACTTAATGAACGGTCTTCCGAGGAGTCTTTAATGATCTCCATTAGTGTTTTCCACTCTCTGACACACAGCGGCTCGGTCGGGTTTATGATATCAGATCAATAGAGAACTGGCTCCGCTTTCACTTCCACCTCAATACAACACAGCACCTGACAAACACACTGACATGTTCACACACACACGGTTTAACACCTTCACACACAAGACACTTACCTCCTTCTTTATATCGGCCATTTCGTCCTCCGTCAGGTGAGTAACATCCATCCTGCTGGCTGCTTTCCACCTTTTGAGTTTTCAACTAGTTTCAGTAAACAATCTGACTACGAGCTCAACATTAAAGACGGGAAACGCATGAAAAGTCTAGACTTTTTGAGCATGCGATGGCGAAGCTTGAACTGGTTTTTGATCTAATAGTTCTGTTAAAGTAAAGGGGAACTACCGGATCTTCGACTTCCTTATTTGATCCATGCACAGGCGCGCGTGCGTCACAGTGCACGCGCATCATCACCGTGCAGCGCTTTATGGAGGAGTATATATACACACATACAGGGCCGTTGCTAGTGGGGTGAAAGGTGGTGACAATTCTAGGGGCCCCCGCCTCCCAGGGGGCCCCACAAAATCCAGGAATTATATTGGCCCATGCTCTGTGAATAATTCTAATATTTTATTAGTTGTATAACTGAGATATTATGAAAACCACAAAAAAGCATGCAATTTGGTTCCATGCTTGTATATTGTACAGTATGTGTGTGTGTGTGTGTGTATATGTGTGTGTGTGTGTGGGGGGGGGGGCACATCAATATTTTTTCAGGGGGCCCCCAATCCTCTAGCTACGGCCCTGTATATATATATATATATATATATATATATATCGCACGTGAAGTGCAGAATAACAAGGTATGCAAGGTTTATTATGATTTACTCTGCAACATTTCACCGAGCTCAATAGAAGGACTCACCCAGAACTGAATGGCAAAACTGTTTATAGGTCAGTGTGCAACATCTACATACCTTTGGTGTGTTTATGCACATCATGAATCATATGAGGACTCATTTGATGATACTTCTGAATGTTCTTCTGATAATTCTATCTGCTCCTTTTATACAGTATTTCAGGATTCTTTATTTGTTTATTTACACACTTGGAATATGACAATTAGGTTGCATGCATGTCTTTGTTACAGTGTAATTATTCAAATAAGTACTGAGCAACATGTACTATAGGGTTAGATGCTTATAATTATGCATATTGTATTGTCATTACTATAGTAATACTAATAAAGTAGCAGACCAAAACTTTCTAAAGAGTCATTCTTAGGGTAACAATGTCTTTATCATTTACACACTGTACACTGTCTCTCTCAAGATGTTCAATTCATCATTTTTACTTTGAGAATTGACATAAAATATACATTGCTATTAAAATTGCTTAATTTATTTAAAAATAATTCAGCATACGTGTTACAGTGCTTTCTTTAGATTATAATTGTACTTTATAAATTATTTTGATTTGAATTAAGCATAGCTGCTTAAGCATTTATGCAGCTGTGATGCAAAAGTTCAGATATGACAATGTAAAATGTAAAAATCACTTATTAATAAACAGAAGCTGGCCAGAGGACAAAGGGCTCCCTCTGCTGGGCTGGGATTCATTGCTATGTTATTTTGGTTTGTTTTGTCTTTTACCTCATCATGATCTCACATTCTGCTGTAATCAATCAATCAAAAACTCTTTCACATCTTTCCATATAATAGAACAGATTTCACCAATAGCACTAATAATAATTCCAGAATAGTCCTATTCATTAACTTGTTACTCATTTAGTGGCTCTTGTGGTAGTGTTGGGGTACATTTACCAAACACTCGTTACATTATTTTATCATTCCTTGCAATTTTCTGATTTGGTTTATTTTGGCACTGGATAGTGAATATTTCAGAATTATGGCATCAATGTTTAGGAAGTACATCTGCAAATATTCAAGGACTTTTATAGTGTCCTTGAATAAAAAAAAGTGTGGTTAAATAGGATACTTACAGATTAGCACCTTATTGTTACATGCATGAACTTTTTCAGTAACACTTTATTTTAAGGTGTCCTTATTACACGTTACATGTACTTGCTATTATAATAACAATAAATTATGCATAGTTACATGCAAGTAACACTAAGCCAAACCCTAACCCCAACCATGTAGTAAGTACATGTAGTTAACTGATATTACTCAGTACTTAAATGTATAATTACACTGTAACAAGGACCACTTTTTCATCACAACAAATTAAATAGGCACTGGGCCATTCTTAAAGGGTTTGTTGACCCAAAAATGAAGATTATGTGATTAATTACTCACCCTCATGTCGTTCCAGATCTGTAATACCTTTATTCATCTTCAAAACACACATTAAGATATTTTTGATGAAATCCGAGCTCTCAGACCCTGCATAGACAGCAACACAACTGAAATGTTCCCAGACCCAGAAACGTAGCGAGGACTATCTGTAAAATAGTCCATGTGACATCAGCGGTTCAACCGTAATTTTACGAAGCTATGAGAATACTTTTTTATGTGCAAAGAAAAATATAACAACAAATGACATGCTTTATATTAGCTTTTATTGCTGCACTAAACAGATCTAGAATGAACACAAACTGAATGGTTCATCAGTCTTTGCTTAGATATGAGTAAACATGCACATAATTGAATCTGCAGCCACCTACGATAAATAAACTGTATTTCAATAATCACTTAGGGTAGGGCTTTTCAGTCAGCCAAACTCCTTTGGCCTAAAATTAATTAAAAATGTAATGGCACATTTGCATGTTTATTTCAAAAACATTATTTTTTTTTATCCCTTCTTAAGTTTTTTTTTTTTATCAGAATAATTTTACACAGCTATTTATTAGAGATAAAATGGCATGCAATTTTAATATCATGATTATTGTTACCAAAATTATCACAGTTATCAATATTATCATGGTATTGTTAAAATGTGCTAGAAATGTTCAAGTAGTACTCATACACACAGTGAAATTATATTAAAAACCAACAGATTTTAAACAAATAAAAATACTGGTTGGGTGACTTACAACATATCATGTTATCTACTACATTTACATTTATGCATTTAGCAGACACTTTTATCCAAAGCGACTTACATTGCATTTAAGTTACAGTTTTACATTTTATCAGCTCTTGCTTTCCCTGGGAATCGAACCCATGATCTTGGCGTTGCTAGCGCCATGCTCTACCATTTGAGCTACAGGAAAGCCTACTAACTACTAACTTTAGTAGGAAATCTACTAACATGTACTATATATTCAAATTAATTTTATAAAATAAAATTTTATAAAATAAACCTAACTTTTTTGAAGAAAAGGATTATCTGCTCCATAAACAATTCTACATGGGCTACTTTAGTATTGAAGTGTTCAGATTTTTAGAATGCACATTAGTTCTGTCACGAGCTGGGTTTGAACTCAGGTCTCTGGTGTGGTGGTTGAGAGATCTACCACTGAGCCACAGGAGTGGTAATGTTGGACCCAAACGAAACACTTAAGGCAGTAATCCAGGAATGAAGATTTATTTCTTTCTTTTTAAAAAAAAGTCTTTGCAAGAATAATTTAACAAAAGTTCTTCTCAGACCGAGGTATTAACAACATCAAAAATGGAAAACCAAAAGAGAAAAATAAAAACTCCACGAGGGGAGAAAACAAAGCCAGAGAACAGTAACAATCAAAGAAAAGAACTCAGGATACCTTACTTGGGGTAGCTAGAGAGTCATTAGCGAGACCAGGCAGGAACACAGGACAAAGACTCAAAAACCGAGTGAAGAACCAAGGGAAAAATACACCACTTAAATACACTGGGGTAAACAAGGCACAGGTGAGCTGGATAACACTAATAAGGCCACACAAGGAAGAACTAAGGCAGAGGAGAACACGGAGGACCTCTAGAGGCACGGAGACAAACTACAGGAGGTAGGATGCTGACAGGACCCCCTCCTCTAGGAACGGCTCCTGACGTTCCTTCCAGAACACCCCGGCCTCCGGGTGCGAAACTCCCGGATCAAACTTGGGTCCAGGATGTCTTTGGCTGGAACCCAGGAGCGCTCCTCCGGCCCGTAGCCCTCCCAGTCCACCAGATACTGCAGTGAGTTCTGGACTCTCCGGGAGTCCAGTATCCGGCGGACTGTGTAGGCTGGCTGGCCATCAATGATCCTGGGAGATGGAGAGGGTCTGCGCGGGGGGGCAAATGGAGAAGACAAGACAGGTTTTAGCAAAGAGACATGAAACGTGGGGTTAATTCTAAGTGAACGGGGAAGAAACAAACGATAAGAAACAGGGTTAACTTTCCTTGCTATGCGAAAAGGACCAATGTATTTCTGGGAAAGCTTCCTTGATTCGACCCGGAGGGGCAGGTTCTTGGTGGCTAACCAGACTCTTTGACCAGCTCGGAAATTAGGGGCCGTCCGGCGGCGGCGATTAGCCTGACGTTGGTATCTCTGGGAGGTCTGAAGAAGGGCACGCCTAACCTTCCTCCAGGTCTGCTGACAGCGTTGGACAAAACGCCGAGCCGAGGGAACGTCAACCTGCGACTCTTCCTCAGGGAACAATGGGGGGGTATACCCAAACTGGCATTCAAAGGGGGATAGCCCAGTGGCAGAGGACTGGAGGGTGTTGTGGGCATATTCTGCCCATATGATGTAGGTAGCCCAAGAGGTGGGGTTATTGGCCGCCATACACCGCAGCGTGGTCTCCAGATCCTGGTTGATCCGTTCCGTCTGGCCATTAGACTCCGGATGGAACCCAGACGAAAGGCTGGCTGTGGCCCCAACCAGCTTGCAGAAGGCTCCCCAGAACCGGGACGAGAACTGGGGCCCTCGGTCGGAGACAATATCCAGGGGAATACCAAACACCCGGAAGACATGGTTCATGAGGAGCTCTGCTGTCTCTTTGGCCGAAGGCAATTTTGGCAGGGGAATGAACCGTGCGGCCTTAGAGAACCGGTCCACAACCACTAGGATGACAGTGTTGCCTTGGGATGGTGGGAGTCCCGTGACAAAGTCAAGCGAAAGGTGCGACCATGGCCTACGGGGAATAGGTAATGGATGGAGCAGTCCCTGAGGTCGCTGCCGTGTAGACTTTCCCTGGCTGCACACGGGGCAGGCCTCCACATAGACCTTAACGTCCTCCTTGATGGACGGCCACCAAAACCGCCTCTGGAGGAAGTCAAGAGTGCGAGAATTTCCTGGATGGCATGTCAAGGGAGATTCATGACCCCACTGCAAGTCCCAAATGCCCACTGGGTCTGGCTCTTGGGCTTGAGCCTCTCGCACCACCCTTTCCAGTTCCCACTGAAGGACCGAGACAATCCTAGCCCCCGGAATAATTGATGCCAAAGGCCTCTCCTGTGTCTCAGGAGAGTAGGCTCGGGACAGGGCATCCGGCTTGACATTCTTGGTACCGGGTCTGTAAGACAGGAGAAACTGGAAACGATTAAAAAACAAGGACCATCGGGCCTGCCGAGGGTTCAGCCGCTTGGCCTGCTGGAGATATTCCAGGTTCTTGTGGTCCGTGAGAACCTGGAAAGGGTGTTGAGCCCCTTCAAGCCAATGGCGCCACTCCTCCAAGGCGAGTTTAACTGCGAGCAACTCTCGATCCCCCACATGGTAGTTGCGCTCTGCCTCCGACAGGCGACGAGACATGAAGGCGCAAGGGTGTAATTTTCCATCCTCACCCCTTTGTGACAGGATGGCCCCTACGCCCACCTCCGAGGCGTCCACCTCCACCACGAAAGGTCTTTCTGGGTCAGGGATCGAGAGAATGGGAGCAGAAGTGAAGCGGCGCTTGAGCTCCTCGAAGGCCCCCGCTGCTTCCGGACCCCAGTGAATCTTGACTCCTCCTCCCTTGGTCAGCGCAGTCAAGGGGGCCGCCACAGAGCTGAAGTTCGTAATGAACCTCCTATAAAAGTTTGCGAAGCCGATGAAACGCTGAACCTCCTTAACTGTGGCGGGAATAGGCCAGTTGAGGACAGCTTCAACCTTCTTAGGTTCCATCTCCACGTGGCCAGGAGTGATGATGAACCCGAGAAACTGAGCCTGGGTAACATGAAACTCACATTTCTCGGGCTTCACATAGAGATGATTGTCAAGGAGTCTCTGGAGGACCCTGCTGACATGCCCCTCGTGCTCCTCCAATGATCCCGAGAAAATGAGGATATCGTCAAGATATACAAAGACAAATTGATTAAGCATGTCCCGGAGAACATCATTTATGAGTGCTTGGAATACAGCAGGGGCGTTGGTGAGCCCGAACGGCATCACCAGATACTCATAGTGGCCTGTGGGTGTGTTGAAGGCCGTCTTCCATTCGTCCCCCTGTCGGATCCGCACAAGATGGTAAGCGTTGCGTAGATCCAGTTTAGTAAAAATGGAAGCCCCTTGTAGTAGCTCGAAAGCAGTGGCCATGAGAGGAAGGGGGTATCGATTTCGAACTGTGATCTTGTTGAGGCCTCGATAATCGATACATGGTCTAAGACCCCCATCTTTCTTCCCCACAAAGAAGAAGCCCGCCCCAGCCGGGGAAGTAGAGGTACGGATGATGCCGGCTGCCAAGGATTCCTTAATGTAGGTATCCATTGCTGTGCGCTCGGGGGAAGACAAGGAGAAGATTCGACCCCTGGGAGGGCAAGATCCAGGGAGTAGCTCAATGGCACAGTCGTAGGGGCGGTGAGGTGGTAAGGAGGTGGCCCGGGACTTGCTGAATACTGCCTTGAACTGATGATAGGAACTGGGGACTCGAGACAGGTCAACGGACTCTTGAATCTCGGAACTAGGGGCTGAGGGCCTCAGGCAGGTGAGATGGCAAGTGGAACCCCAGCTCAGAATGGTGCCAGCGGACCAGTCGATCCAGGGATTATGTCTGCGCAGCCAGGGGTGGCCCAGGATAACAGGATACTCGGGAGAGTCAATAAGATAAAAGGTCTCCTCCTGCTGGTGTTGATGGATGGTAAGTCGCAGGGACTGAGTGGCCTCTGTTACTCTGCCCGGTTCCAGAGGTCTGCCATCCAATGCCGTAACTGCCTGAGGATGAGGAAGAAGTTGGGTAGGGATCCCAAGTTCCTTTGCCAAGGACAGATCCAGGAAGTCGCCTGCTGCGCCGGAATCGATCATGGCCTGGACCAGATGCTGGTGCCCCCCCCAGGACAGAGTGGCTGGAACAGCTAGAACGGCGTTAGTAGGAGGAGCTCTAATTTTCCCCATCACAGCCCTCCTGAAGCTGGGCGGGGATAACCGTTTCCCGGGAGCTCGGAACAAGTGGAGCGAAAGTGGCCGGAAGCACCACAGTAGAGGCAACGTCGCTCCTTCATGCGACGTTCCCTCTCGCTGGGAGAGAGCCTGGAACGACCCAACTGCATGTCCTCCGGGGAATCATGGAGCTGTTCAGGGGCCGGGGAAGCCCTGGATGCAGGAATACGAACTGGGGAAACAGACCTGCTCACAGGAACTTGGAACGGAGACGCCTTGCGGCGAGCCACCCTCCGCTCTCTCAGGCGATTGTCCAGGCGGATGGCTATCGCAATGAGGGACTCGAGATCAGCAGCTGGTTCTCGGGTGGCTAACTCATCTTGAAGGGGCTCGGAGAGCCCTCCCTGAAAGCAGACCATCAGCGCCTCATTGTTCCATCCGCTTCCTGCCGCGATGGTCCGAAACTCAATGGCGAAATCTGCGGCGCTGCGGAAGCCTTGACTGAGTGTAAGCAGGCGCTTGGAAGCTTCCCGACCACTGACTGGATGATCAAACACTCGCTTGAACTCCTCTTCAAAGGCCGCATAGGAGTCACAACAAGCATCCTGGGATTGCCACACCGCAGAGGCCCAGGAGAGCGCCTTGTCTGAGAGAAGGGTAATTATGTAAGCAATCTTGGAGCGGTCTGTAGGAAAACTTGAGGGCTGGAGCTCGAAGGTCAAGGAGCATTGGGTAAGAAAACCCTGGCAGGATTTAGGATCCCCAGCAAAGGGCTTGGGAGGTGGTAATCGAGGCTCTGCAACTGAAGTAGGCCTGTTGCTACTTGGGGGTGAAGCAGAGGGAGAGGAAGCACCCGGGAGTCGTTCAAAGAGCTGGCGGATGGAACCCATCACATCAGACAGGAGTTGAGAGTGTTTGGTCATTAGCTCCTCCTGATGGCTGAGAACGGCTTCATGGCGCTGGAAAGATGACTCATGCTGGGCAATCACTGCCAACAGATCCTTGGAGGTGAGTGTTTCTGGGTCCATGTTTGACTCGGTTTTTCTGTCACGAGCTGGGTTTGAACTCAGGTCTCTGGTGTGGTGGTTGAGAGATCTACCACTGAGCCACAGGAGTGGTAATGTTGGACCCAAACGAAACACTTAAGGCAGTAATCCAGGAATGAAGATTTATTTCTTTCTTTTTAAAAAAAAGTCTTTGCAAGAATAATTTAACAAAAGTTCTTCTCAGACCGAGGTATTAACAACATCAAAAATGGAAAACCAAAAGAGAAAAATAAAAACTCCACGAGGGGAGAAAACAAAGCCAGAGAACAGTAACAATCAAAGAAAAGAACTCAGGATACCTTACTTGGGGTAGCTAGAGAGTCATTAGCGAGACCAGGCAGGAACACAGGACAAAGACTCAAAAACCGAGTGAAGAACCAAGGGAAAAATACACCACTTAAATACACTGGGGTAAACAAGGCACAGGTGAGCTGGATAACACTAATAAGGCCACACAAGGAAGAACTAAGGCAGAGGAGAACACGGAGGACCTCTAGAGGCACGGAGACAAACTACAGGAGGTAGGATGCTGACAAGTTTGTTTTCATCTAACAGTTTTACAACAAAATGCTGGTCTTGTTTTCTCATTGGTCTGAACAAAAACAGCAGTCAGGCTGAATGAGTGTAAATCCACTCTCTGACAGCAGGTGGCGCTTATGGAGCATCAGAAATAGAGCGGTTTCCAGGTTAACTGCTGTAAACAAACCAGTTGCACATTTCCAAAGACAATAGCTGCGTCTCATTTAGACGGCTGCGTCCTACGGAGGTCTCATTCGAAGGGTGCATACGTCATAGAGGCCGTCTCATTTTAGAAAGCAAGTAGGACACTTCGAATGCGACCACCTTTCACAGGAGTTCGGAGGATGCATCAGGTGTATCCTTCGCTGCTACAGATAACCCACAATTCTTTGCATCGCCGTAAACAACCATCGTTAATTTGAAAAATGCCGGCGCCAGCAGATGTACGCACAAGCGCAGATGTGGTGTTTTCAACTTAACTCAAATTAGCCTCCAGTAAAAACAGATAAACTTTGTTCTCATTATCCTCCTCCTTTTCTCTAACAGATGTCTGTTGCACGTACGCTGCAGCTCCTCAAACATTGAGCAAAATAAAACAAGTAAAAGCTTTTTTTTTTATTACTTTCCAAAGTTAGAAATAATTTTCCTTCATTTAAGTAGTGTGAGAGCGCAACGATGCTCCAAATGTGTTGGCAAATCAACGTGATACTTCCTGTTTCCTTTTCTGCCCGTCCTACGAAGGCCGTCTCGTTTAATTCTAGGTTGAGGACACTTCGTATACGTTACGCATCCTACAGAGGATGCAACCTCCGGAGGACGCAGCCTTCTCAATGAGACACAGCTCATAGAATACCCAAGACGTGTCACTCGTATAGTTTTAAATGGGGAAAAATGCAACACTCAATATGGCCGCTCTATCGAAGAAAGCCCCGCCTTCTGAATGAAAGAGCCAATTGCTAATCTGTAAAGTTTTGAGACGTGCGCTCAGTACTGTGCATGTGCACTGGTTGGTCTACCGGAGAAATACGTTTGTTTTAACACTATTGGACCATAAGGAACAACATTTGGAGAATTTGATGTTTCCTCATTCAAAGAGATAAGAGCTGCACTTGTATGCCAGAGAGGCGTTTCAAAGATAGCGCCGAGTGACATGACTTGTCTTAAAGGGACTTTGGCATTTCAACCTTAGATTTTAAAATGATTTATTTCAATTGTATTTATTAAATATTTAATTGTATTACTTAATTACAATTAATTTAATAGCTTTTCATTAACTCACAAATTCCCTGGTTTGATAAACCCTGATTAGGATGTTTATTCACAATAAACATACATTTTTGCACATAAAATACTGGCAGTACAAAATAGATGTGTAATAAATGTTTATAATCTATTAGTGGGGAAACAAAAATGATAGAGTACAGAGGTACACAAAAGGACAAATTGTCAACTGTTTAGAAACATAGCAAAGCCTTTCAAAATGGAGATATTTATTATTACAAAAGAGTTTTTGTAGACATTATATATGGTGTTTCATCAGTCAAATCTGTCACTTCAGCCAAACGTAGGCTTCATTCTACAATAACAGTCCGTTTCAGGGAGATAACAGGACGTTTACCATCAAAGCTGCTCTCCTCAATCTCTGGTCAGAACTGAAACCTCTTCTAGATGCTGACGCACAACGCCGTCCAGGACTTTACTGAGACCTTTACACGCCGTCATGGCTGCCTCTATTAAAGCGTCCAAGTGGTCCTGGTGGAGCCGGGCGTCCATCTGCAGCAGGGCGATGTTTCCGCTGCGGGGCAGCAGGGCCAGCGCCAGAGACGTTCCTCCTCCGCTCTCCTCTGCGTGACACAGATCGGCCAGCGGGGTGTCCTCCACAAAGCCGGCAGAGCAGGCGCACACATAGTCACGCATGGGAATGCCAGCGTCCACCAGAGCCAGAGTCGCAGCATTCACACAAGCACTGTAGTTCCCACCGTCTGCCTGCAGAATCTACAGCACAGGACCAGACACGGGGTTGTGGATATTATAGACAATAAAATGTGATATGATCTGAACTTTGTATTTTATGTGACTCTGGAAAGAGAGCAGCTGCTAAAAACTACAGGAAGAAATTTCTCTGTAATCTATTACAAGATCTGTTTGATTAGACAACTGCTTTCATCTTTTAAACAAACAAATATATCAAAATAAAAAAATTGTTTTCAGTCGCAAATGCCACTGATATGGTCGCACTGTAGAGCCCTGAGTTAATGGGAGGTGAATTAAGGTATTATAAAATCAATAAAGACTGAAAAGTATCTCTGGATAAATTGTGGAAACCACAGTGTGTCAGTTCTTGAAGGAAAAAACTTTTCTGTAATAAGCCTCGTGTCTCCTTATGGACATTTTTGTCTTAATTTTTATTTTTATAATTTTAGCTGTATTGATACAAACAGCAAAAATGGTCAAATGTGTATTTTTTGTAATTGAAATTCTAATATTTCACCCTCATTTCCTTTAAGAATCTATTTTACTATAGGTACAAAAATAGTTAGACATTTAGGAAAAATGCACAAGAAATAATGCATCTAAATTAATGTTGTGGCTAATCACTGACATATCCGAGACTATAATAACTCCCAAAAATGCTTGGCATTGAGCATATGGAAATTTTTTATTTATTTATTGTGTTTTTCATAAAAAAAACAACAGTGGCATTATGTAAACAAACATTTCAAGGGTTAAAATCCTGAAAATTAATGAATTTTTGTTAGTTACAGGACTGATGTTCACACACACAAAAAAAAAAAAAACGTCAGTGAAAGCTGAAAAAAATCTAAATATATAGGTATAATACTTTTATAACCTGTTACTACAGGTTAGCACACAGAATTAGCATTTCTAGATTACATTTAGTTTAGGTTGAGTGCTCGTACCTTAACGTAGATGTCGATTTGTGACCGTGGGTAGAGCTCGGTGAGCACCGCAGCTTCAAAGGTCTGTTTGAGGTGAAGGCTCATCTCGCTGGACTTACGGTCTCCGTGTGGACGTCTCTTCCTCTCCGCCGTGCTGAACGTGGCCATGCTGTACTGACAGTTAATGACCGCACGATCGTGCAGAGATTTACTGCGAGAGCCTCGCGTCTACAGAGAGAGCAAATGAGAGGACAGTATGGAGAAATGACACAAACAGCAGGTTTCTTAATGGTGTCTGGAGCAGAACTGCTGACACATTGTCATGGATAATACTGAAAATGATTAAGATTTAAATCCTAGCTGTTTGGTAACAAGAAATTACAAAAACATCTAAATAGTAAACCTAATAACTGTGATGTGTGTGTTTGAAACACTGCTTCAAGGAGCTCTGAATCTTGTTGAGTAGTTGATAAAGTCCTCAAATCTTCAAAAAGTTCTCCCATCATAACTAATAACCAGAGCTCCTGATCTATCAATACGCAAGGTGACCAGATTTCTGAAATGGAAACATTTACTGCTAGTTATGCGCTCAAAATATCATTGAAAACTCACTTATTTTTTATTAATTAAAAAGCAGAGACAACAGATTTTTTCTTTTTAACTGTTGTGGATTGTGTACTTTCAATAATTCAAATAATTAATCACTAATTCAGTGTTATTATAATGTCAAATCACAATGAAAAATAGTAAATTGCATCCATTGAAAATACCAGATTCGAGCAGTATTATAACAAGATTATGAGTTTACAAAAACACATTACAAGCAAAAGAAATATAAGAACATATGATAAATAAAACTGTATTTAAACATGTGTTAACATTTTCTAATATTTTCATCTTCACAAACTTTTAATAGTATTGTATGCAACAATTTTTCAACTTTTCAAACGTTATTTTATGTTTGTGCTTTTGAAAATTAATCTTTACTATGACGAATTAAGCCAATTTTGCATTTTAGGCTCATTTTGAGCACAGCATTGTGCCTGCTTTCAGCAGATGTAATTGTTGAAAATGTAATTATTTATTTTAAGGTTTTTTTTCGAATGCATCACCCGGATGTTAAGATGTGTGTTTGTTAATTAATTACTGCGTTACGACGGAGAAACTGTCGGGAACGTTTACAGTTGTGTTCAAAACAATGCTGTTCATAAACACACTACCCGCATTGCTTAAATGATATGGTTATATATTATAACTGCTCTATCTGACAGACACGGTGTGCTGATATAAGGCCTGACCTCATGCGGTCCATACACCACGGCCAGCGCTTTAGTGTTGCCCTGCTCCAGATACGCGGACCCGTCCGCCTGCGCGAACACACTCATGCGGGCCTGCACCTTGCGCAGCTCGGACGCTTTCCGTCCATCGAGCCGGTATCCCTGATCCGACAGCAGCTCGAGCCCCGCCATTGAGCACTGCGCATTCAGTGAAACACACGCGGTGGCTTCTTCTTCTGTTGTTGACTTCAGTCTCGGATGTAAATGCCTCCACCTGCTGGACTATGGTAGGTTAGTATTGAAGTCTTCTCGGGATATTTCTGGGCGGTCGGTGATGGTGCACTGTATTTAAAAGATGCCTATATTTTAAAAAATAATATTATTAACACCTTTTCGTTTCTTACTTCCTTTTTAACATCATGAATCTCCAATGGCTGTATTTTAGTCTGCAATATTGTTTTTATTACAACAAGCCATGCAATGCATATAAAATTTTAGTATTAAAAAACAAATTGTGTATTTTGAATATACATGCCTCAAATTAGAAGCCTAATAACAACGAATACACCTGTGATTTGTTAGGAAACCAGTAATAATTGAAATTAAATTGTGCACACCTAATTTTCCAATATATTAATATGATTATAAAATGACCTGTGAAGACCAGAACTTCCTCAGGTTTGATTATCTCTGAATAAAAGTCCAGAATTGCTGATGTGTTTTATGTTGTGAAATAAAACATGAACAATATCTTCAGCTTGTATTAACCACAGACTTTATTTCAGGTATTAAAAACAACAATAACAACAACACTTGACTTCAGGACGATGGAGCTAGAGCACTCTGTTGAGTTTCTATAGGACCTGTATTTATAATAGAAGAGCATCTCATCTGTTTGTGGGTGAAAACCACTCCTGTAAAGTGATACAAATCTGAATCTTTTGACTCTTAAGTGATATTACACAGGGGTGTAGGCCTATCTTCTTTTGTATACTGTTATATCCATATTAGTTTAATTATGTGACTTGGATAAAACAGACAAAATAAACCAAAAACAAGAAGAAAAACCTCACTGTGGAGGAAAACACAGTCCAGGAAGATCATATGCCACATAGAAACAAACATGACAGAAGCCATGTGTTCACACCAAACATGCCTATACAAGAACACATGGCCAATGAAAACAACAGAAACAACACACAATACTATAGCAGAGCACACGGTGAGAGAACAAGGTAAAAAGCCATGTGCTCACAACAAAACATATCTGTGACCCTGGTCCACAAAACCAGTCATAAGGGTAAATTGTTTGAAATTAGGATTGCATCTGAATAAATAATCTTTCCATTGATGTATGGTATGGTTTTATATAGGACAATATTTGGCTGAGGTACAACTATTTGAAAATCTGTAATCCGAGGGTGCAAAAAAAAAAAAATATTGAGAAAATCACCTTTAAAGTTGTCCACATTAAGTTCTTACCAATGCATATTGCTAATCAAAAATTAAGTTTTGATATATTTATGGTAGGAAATTTACCATGCAATGCATTTTTGCTATTGCTACATATATACCTGTGCTACTTATGACTGCTTTTGTGCTCCAGAGTCACATTTCTATTTTACAAAACATATTTGTATGGCATCAGTTCTTAATTAAGCATGTGTCCAACATTTCATTCATTATTGTTGATGCAATGATTCCTATTAAAAGTCAATTATTGCTTTTAGCATCTTTTGGGTTTCTATCAGATATTTCAGATACTTCTATTAATCCTCTTCGTCCCATGAGAGACATAAGGCCGCTCTATCAGATACGCTCGAGGACAATTTGCTTTCATGATCTCTTGATCGTTATGATGTTGGAGTTGCTGAGATGTAATTATGAGGTACGTCTTGCCTTCATGTTGAGAGAGGCCAGTGATTGTTCGTGTCCTACCACAAATACAAACTCAGAGGAGACAGAAGACGCTGTAGGATCCATGAGCAGATCAGTTTAATGAGGCAAGACTGGGTCTGAAAACCAGTGAGGATCAAAACAAACAGCTCATACGACAGTCCAAATCACAAGACAAGCCCGAATCAGAAATCCAAATAAACAGAATATCCAGAACAATCTGAAACTCTCAGAACTGCATGAGTGAGTGAACCAGAGTCTGTTATGCTGCTTGTAATGATGAATGAATGAATGAAGTGTGAGGGATCAGGACATCAAAACTCTGCAGAGAGCTCCCGCATGTGGGAATAATGCATTTCATTTTCCTCTACGAGTCAGCCACGCACATTCACTATAAACTATAAAGTTAGATACTTGCTCTCTCTTGTATAACTGCTCCTTCTGTGGTTTTTATCTCTTTAATGATGTAAACTGGACTCAAGTTTGGACGTTGCCTTAAAATTCCCTCCTTACAAATAAGGTTAAGGAAATCTCATTCAAAATAATTCATCCTGCCAGACAATTTCTACTAAATTTAAAAGTGATATTTTCTGCAAAAGTTCCACTGAAACAATTTCCATTTGTTTTGGTCCTGCCAAGATGCCCAGTGTTTTAAAAAAAATAATAATAATAAAGTTTTCTTACCGACAATATTTTAAAAGCATTTCATTTAAATTATCCTATAAATCTAAGAATCATTACTTAAATTGTGCTGGTTTCATTATTCATTTTAGTGTAATTTCATATGCATAAATGCAAATTTACAAGCTTTTTTAAAAGTACTTGAGAAAAGGTTAAAATGTGCATATGCATGTCAAAATCTATAAACAGTAAAGAAAATATAACAGGTGCAATATGCTCTTCCTTTAACATTTTTTATATGAAAAGAATGCTTAATGGTGCTTAATCACCCATATGCATTTTTATTTAATAATAATATTATAATGTCTTATGTAAATTTTAAATCATTCTATAATCTATAATTAGTATAACTAATACAAGTAATGTGCCCTCTTAGATATTTATTTATTTATTTCAATTTTTTATTGATTTATTTTTTTTCCTTTTCGCTTTTTTTTTTTTTTTTCTTTGCTGTGTTATGATGCATGTGAAATGTTTCCTTGATGTAATATGTGATTTGTTCTTGTACATGCTATTTGTTTATAATACAGCATTTATAAAAAATAAAAAAAGTGTGAAGAGGTTATATGTTGTTATTGAACCGACAATCTGATTTTAAGGTGTGTTCTTAAGCCAAAGTTCTCAGGAAGTAAGAAACTGAATTCCTACACTTAAACGAATGGGTTTCTCTAAGCTAATGGGAGATTAGCAAACTAAAATGACACTTTTAAAAGTTAAAGTGTCAGTTTTGAAAATTGTCCCTCAAAACATTTGCATAAACACAATAAAATGGCTCATTGCGCTGGGCTGTGGAGCACAGCTGCGGGCCATGGAGATGGTGACCAAAACACAATAATTGTGAGTCAAATTTTTCTTGACACTGATCCTGTCTTGTATGGGGACTGTCCCGGATTGTGAGGCGTCCCTGGCAGCTTGTTCCTGTCCTTCCGTATCGTTATCATCAGGCAGTCTCATGCCACACCAGCAGACGCTGTATTGTTCGTCGTGACATAATCTATTTGTCAGCAGCCTCTCCTCAATCTCTGCTGCATTATAACCTGACACTGCTTACTAGCTACATCTACCAAACGCTCAGGATTCATGGAAATACAGCTGTCAATAGTACACAAATATACACAAAACACCACACGCCTGGCGACAAAATACAACAACAAAATAAACGGAGGAATGTAAGCAAGATGCTAAACCAAATGACCACAGCAAGAATGTCACAAAATACTATCTCCCATTTACTGAGATCAGCATCAAGTGTTCTGTCAAGCTTGTTTGAGCTCTATAAGTCACCGCTACACCAGTGTCTCACTGCTGACAGAAACTATCTGCTTTTAACACGCCATTTTGTGACAGACTTCTTCCTACCAAAAATGTTGTTATGATTTACATATAAACATGCAGAAGAAGCATACAGACAACATCAAGACAAATAGCAGATAAATGTGTGGGTGAAGTACACAGAAGGCAGTTTGTACAAAAAAATAAAATAAAATAAAAAAACTTTTTTTGAAAATATATATTGTATTTTTAGGGAACAGGTGTGTTTCTTCTAATGGCATCAACATTTTAATCTATTTTTGTTTAAAACAGCAAATGAGGAGTTTAAGTGCAAGTAAGATTTTACTTATTGACATTAAGATCAGCTGTCAACATCAGAGAGTGTGGATTATGATTTATAATGACCGATAATATTCATTTGTTTGTTTTTATTACAGTCTTAAAAATCCTAAGCACAGCTTAAATGGTAAGTGTTTCTTCTGATTTAGAAGACATATGATCAATTATTTAATATGAATTTTGGACGATTATTGACAATTGTTAGAACATGCTTCTAAATAAATGGTCAGGCATTTTAGGAATCACTTAAACGTTAGCAGAATTGTTTAATCATAAATAATCATGCACAATATTAAATGATTGTGTTGTCACTCATCATCATCATCATCAGCTCTGATCACCTCATTATCTTGGGCTGAATGATTATTTTCAGCATCCTATCTAGACAAATGTTATTATGATTGTGTGTGTGTGTGTGTGTGTGTGTGTGTGTGTTTGTGTGTGCGTGCGCGTGCGTGCGTGTGCGTGCGCGTGCGTGAGTGTGCGTGCGTGTGTGTGCGTGAGTGTGTGTGTGTGTGCGTGCGTGTGTGCGTGCGTGTGTGTGTGAGTGCGCGTGCGTGCGTGTGTGTGCGCGTGTGTGTGCGCGTGTGTGTGTGTGTGTGTGTGTGTGTGCGCGTGTGTGTGCGCGTGTGTGTGTGTGAGTGTGTGTGTGTGTGTGTGTGTGTGTGAGTGTGTGTGTGTGTGTGTGTAATAAACCTTATTGGCCCATATGATCTGTAGGGGACACTGGCTTTTGTTTTTCATATCACTTTCCACATATTTACTTATTTATTTATTTACTTACTTATGCCCATCACTTTGATCAGTTCCAGGCATTGGCTAATGTATATATGTCCAGTGGTTGATTTGTTAAAGAAGAAGAAGAAATTATAGCCTATAGCTATTTTACATTTAACGATTACACACTTTGTCGATTATTAAATACATTTTTATCAAAATACAAGCTTTATAAATTAAACGTTACGCCATCAAAACAAAACATGTTTGGAAAAAAATCTTTGTCTTTAAACGAGGAGAATAAAAATCTACATACTGAAGTAGCCATTAATGTCTGACTGCAGCACTGACTCTAGATGGCTTCGAAAGGCACTTTAAGGGTTATAGTCTAATCATATCGTGTGCTTTAAAGTGATTCTAACAGTTATTTTTAATAAAAATAAATAAAAACTCAGTGCGTTCAAAGTGAGCATTATTTTGGAGCTCCACACTTTTGAGTTCTCTAAAGCTGAGTACGCTTCTGAATGGAGTCTGTCAGTCCCTCACAGCACGCCTTCATTCTATTCCAATTCTATTCTAAACAAGCCACAGTCTGCGTCAAAGCGACGCTTTTGAGCGATGAGACACGCTTGAGTGCAGATGTTAGCGGTGGCTGGTTTTTTTTTTTTTTTGCTTAAACAGCTCCGTAAGAAGCAAATCAACACTTTGGGACTAAAACCTGACACGCATGCATTTATTGAGCATACGCGTGTGTGAAAGCTCGTGACTGCATTCATTCCCAACAATTCAATAACCTTGACAACGATCTGTTATCGAGTCTGTATCCATCATGCTTTCTAATGCTCCGTCAGAGGAATGTTCAGCGTGTCATCTTCCTTTTGTTCTCTTCGTTTTCCTGAACGTCAAAAGATGATGTCCTTGCACCTTTCAAGGACTTTTTTTTGACGAAAACCTGCTTCATCCTGTGCTCAGATTCGAGATATGAGATATTTATAGTAAATTATCATACAGTTTTATTAGGCTGTTTCATTTGCATGCTGAGTTTTAGTAACAGACGACCCGAAGGATGGTCAGGGGAATGGTGATTTTACTGAAGAGATTTTTTTTAACAGATGGGGTGCCATCCCCTCACAGACCCCTCAACTGCTTACACACATTTTCAAAACTTTGCCTCTTTTTTTTTCTCTAAACTCTACACACAAATCCAAGAATTGCACTCAAAATGCAGAATGCCTCACATCAGTTACAAAATGAAGCACTGCATTCAAAATATCAAAAGCAAAAGCAAACATTTGCCATAATATTAATTCCTGTTAGATTTCCGTGTGTTACATAGAGAATTGTGTGTTGTGTTTAGTAAAAAGAGTTTTATGAAATTAAAAACTGAGTCAAAGGAGAATCAGTGTCTGGTTTTGTAGATTTGGTGTGTTTCTGCTGTTTGAGTGTCATCTTTCAGAAACTGTGTGACGAGGAAAGAGTTTGTGTGTAAGCAGTAGAATAAAACTGTAATGGAAAATACAGTGTTCTGATATTAATATTACTATCAGAACATTATATTTTAATATCCCACTTCCATTTTTACCTATATGAGATTGTAATCATTTTTAAGCTCATATTTGTAAATCATATTGAACAAGAAATAGCCTATTAATCACCTCCTATATGTGATACACTTACACTATTCTAAAGTTTGGGATTAGCAAGATTTTTCTTTCTTTGTTTTTGAAAGAAGATTCATATGCTAGGTCTATATAAACCTTATTAATTTGTGAAAAAGTGCTACTTGTTGTTTCATTATAAGTTTGATTTTTAAATGATAAAAGCTTGACCTGCTCCATATAATTCTGCAGTGTTTATGCTATAAACGAGGCGAGCAGGATTCTGCACATCAAGCTGTTTAGTGATTACAGCTAACTACAGATTCCAGTCCCTGGAGCACATTCATTTACAACCGGAGGCTTGGGATCACGCGTTCACTGCTAAATCTAGTGAAAAAGGGGTCATGAATTGTGAAATCTATCATTTTCCCTGATCTTTTGAAATATAATAGGTCATCTGTGTTACTTATGATGCATTTATGGGCCAGGTTAGATCTGATTTTTATTCTCGGTTCATCTCTGTCTAAGAGTGTCAGACCCGACTCTGTTCTTGGGTCACTGAGCAAAAATGGTTCACTGAGCACAAAACCAAGCTTCGGCCATGGCTGTCCCAGTCCTCTGACCTGAACCCTACAGAAAATGAGTGGACTGAAGAGAAGAAGCTGTGAATCTGAAGGATCTGGAGAGATTCTGGATGAAGGAATGGTCTCTGATCTCTTATCAGGTGTTCTCCAAACTCTTCAGGCATTATGGGAGAAAACTCAGAGCTGTTATCGAGGTAAACGGACGTTGCAATAATTGGGTGCCAATAATTGTGGACAACTTGAACTAGAGAAAGCATTTATTTCATAATGATATTTTACCCCCACTTTCAATTGTTTTACTTCAATGAAAGGTTAGAATTTTGTGAATTTTTGAATGAAAGATCAAAAGGATAAACAATGCAGATATTATTTTCACAGCCACCTTTGCTCACCAAGGGGGCACTGCACACACACACACACACACACACACACACACACACACACACACACACACACACACACACACATATATATATTGATCTACATTAAGTAACATTTTATTATCTTAAGAAAATAGTATGGTACAATTAAAAAAATGATAAAAATCACAGATTGTCCAGAATTGTGTTTTTGTTCTGAATGTGATTTTTTTTTTAATTTTCAATTAAATGTAATTCTATAAAATGTGCAATCTATTAAATTAGAATTTAAAATTAAATAGTTAATTTTCAATGACATACTGTAACTGAAACTGTAGTTCCCAGCATGCTTTGCATTCATTGGACCTATTGTAAAAAACAAAAAACAAGTGAAAATTGAAATTAGGTATTATTTTGTTGTGTCTTTAGAAAGATGAGAAAAGGGTTCAATTATATTGAGATTTAGAACCGTTTCAATTTCACTGCGTAACCATTGTGGTGAAGAGACGCTTTTGATTAGGCTGAGGATAGATTATTTGCTGTTTTCTTATTATTTGCTGCTTTAAGGAGCAGATTTAAAAAATTGACGTTTCCATAGAATGACCCAATAGAACATTAGGCTAATTTGCCCATCGCCCGTTATAGAATAACTAACATGATATATAAAGGTGCAAAATGCATTTACTTACAGTTTAATTACTGGGAATATTTCGAATAGCCTAAAAAAGGAAAAATTAAGTAAAACATATGCCTACTGCTGTATCAACCCCCATCTCCCCACCCACCAACCTGTGCCCCCTCAAAAATAATAAGTGCATGATGCCCCTGTGTCCGGGAACCAATATAAAATCACTTTGAGACTACTCATGTGCTTACCTTCAATGCTGTGGAGCAAGTTTGTGTTACATGCTGTGGAACTGATGCACGTGATTAAATACTGAAAATCCAACACACTTTTTAGTGTCTCCAGCTCATCTGTCCTGCTTGTCTTTGGATTGTGGGGTAAACTGGAGCACCCGGATGAAATTAACATTTTCAGGAAACTAAAACCTTTAGACTAAAACTCGTCTTTGCTGCCCAGAATAGAGTATATTTATAACAGAGTATCTTTTTTAAGCATATCTTTATGCCTTTGACTTCCTAAGTCGCCAGCTTCATTTGCCCCTCTAACCAAAGCACACATTGCTGTGGGCATTTTGTATTTAGCAGACCGTGTTGGTTGCATTCTAAATAAGGACAAAGAAAAAACATTAAAGAAAGGTTTGGCTGGGTAACAATCCAGCTTTTGTTGCAGCAGTCAGGAGCTCAGCGATGAGCGTCCCAGGAGCAGCGGATAGTGAGCGGTGAGAATCCAGTGTCCCGAGCGTTTTCCTTGGTGTACAAGTTTTCCAGTCCTCGGTCTGCGTCTGGCATCTTACCCACGGCACATCCTGTAGCAGAAGAAGCCTGGTTTGAAGCAGAGGGTCTGCGGTCACATCAAACAATGGCTTTCTGTTGTAAACAAAGACAGGGCAGGCTGCCTGGGGCCCCGTCTCTCCCTCTCGCTTTCTGTGTTTCTCTTTTACCCCACACACCAGTCATTCTCCTTGTGCTCTCTGTCTCTCTGCTTCCAGGCCTCTGGACGGTGTCCAGCCTGCTTCCCCATATGCCACAGGTCCCATCTGTCTGTCAGACAGATCCACACTGGCTTTCACTTTTATTTGTATGCATAAGCCCTCAAACTTATCAAACAAAGAGAAGTGTGTAGGGGTGATGGGGGAAGTCAAAATGCAAAACAGTATTTTAGAATATTACTATTCTATTTAGCTGGTTGTAGCAACACCCTAGCAACCACCCCAGGTACCCTAGCAACCGCCTGGAGTACCTTAGCAACCGGACAGCAACACTTTAGCAACCACCCCAGGTACCCTAGCAACCACATAGCAACACTCTAGCAACCACCTTGTTTACCCTAGCAACCGCATAGCAACACCCTAGCAACCACCCTGGGTACCCAACAACCACCCTAGCAACCATCCCAGGTACCCTAGCAACCACATAGCAACACTCTAGCAACCACCTTGGTTACCCTAGCAACCACATAGCAATACACTAGCAACCATCCAGAATACCTGAGCAATATTTCTAAGCCATATGAATTCATTTTAAGCTTCCATTCTTTCTAATATTTCTACTATTTCGAATCTATCTATCTATCTATCTATCTATCTATCTATCTATCTATATATATATATATATATATATATATATATATATATATCTAGCTATCTTTATGACAGACTGTATTGCCTTCAAAATATTCAAGCTTTAGGCTTTAAAACTACATTAAACTTCAAATTATTTCACACTGAAAACCGTCAAACTTTTGAAACGTTTTGGTCAGGCTTTCTCAAGCCAACTTAAAGTTTGTCTTGACAAACTTTTTTATCCTTTGAAATCATGATTGCTCAAAAACAGTTCTGCTGTAATTTACAAAACTATTTATTTATTTCTAACAAAACTACACCAAAACAACAGACATATTACTCTGGAAAGTTTTCAAACAAAACAGATTTTACTTCCATAAACTTTAACTTTCAGATGGAAAAATTGATAAGTTTTTCATGCTGCAATGGTTTACTGCACATATTCATGTTTATGAACAATATTCAGTCCCAAAAGTGTGTGCGATATGGGGAAAATATAAATTTTACAATATGGTACAACATGAACAAAATAGAAATACAGACACTGATGTGATTTGTAATGTATATTATGAGAAAATTAAAGTGTATTTTGAACTTGTGCAAACAAACCCATTGTAGGAGGCTTCTGAAACAAAATTAGGAACCTTTAAAATAGCAAAATAGGGGCATTTAAAAAAAATACAATCATTCTTATAAACTTCAGAAGGGGACACTGCAGAATTCATGTTATCAGCGACACTGGTGGCCGTTGAGTGAACTGCAGCCAGCAGCTTATATCTCCTGCTGCGTGCACACATAACGTACAAGAGACTGAACATGATTCAGTACCCTACTCATGGTGAAATCTTTTTCATTCTTTCCTTAGAAGTAAAAAGAATTTGGAAATACCTTTGCAGAGATTTGAACATTCAGACGCCGTTCAAGCCACTGTGAGTGACGTTTAGATGAATATGTAAATATGTGCGTGCGCTTTCCTCTCAATAACAAAATAAACACAATGAAATGACAGCGGTGAGAAAACAGCAGTTAAGAAAGCATCTGATCATGGCGATGTGGTAGAGATGTAATGATATCAAAATCTCACCATACGATAATATCGTGATATGAAGTCCATGATACGATATTGCGATGTAAAAAAAAAAAGACAAATGAAGAATTGGATTTTTTAATTATTTTTTTACATTTTAAATTTAAATGATTCTATCTAATGCACTTTGAGAGTTCAAAATTAAGAGCTCCAACCCATGTCCTTAACTAAGAAAACTCAGTGAATTGACAATAGGCCTACCCGAAATTTAAAGGGGACTCAACCCTCTTTTTATTTGTGATATAGGCCTACTGTCTCAGTCTAAATTACATTCACATTGGTGTTTTAGGAAGCCAAACAAATTAGAATAGAATAACAATAATAACAACAATGACAGTAATAGCATATTGTAAAACAATTGCACTGTAAAATAAATGAAAATGAATATTTCATAGGTATAGCCTATTATTTTTTCTTTACACAACAGGGAAATTACAATACTTATTTTCTAATTTCTTCACTTGAAAGAGATATTTTGGATTTGGACTGCATTTAAACCGCTAATTCATACTGCACTTTTAAGCTTTTATTTTTGACAGAAACGGCAGTAGAGCTTTTATTTTGAAGGAAATCTCCAGCTTCAGCGAAAACATGCTTACAAAAACATGTCTCACTACAAATCTAGTGAAATGCTGTAATCATCTGCCACGAAAATAAAGCATAACTGAGCTAAACTCACGAGTTGACTGCATTTGTTCACTGTGAACGGAGCCGTTCTGAGGCGCGGGAAACATCGACTTGATGAAGCAAGGGTTTAAGCCATATTGTGCTTTCGGTTTTAATTAGTTTGACAGATATGCCAAAGCACAATGGCCCAAAACACAACTTTAAAGACCTTTTATGTTAGAATAAGAAGTTTAAATATATTTTAAAAACTACACTTTTTGCCCCGAAAACCTATCGTTTCATATCGTCATGTGACCACGATAATATCGAGACAGTTTTGCTATCACGATATTTATAATACCGTTACATCCCTACGATGTGGATATCTTTACAAATCACTGGCATAATGTCGACATGTGAGGTTATTTAAATGACACTTTTATGATATTATAAAGTATATTTGACACTAGATCTCTCTATGTGAGACTAGTTAAATAATCCCTTTACTGTGCTCGACACTTGGCATTAACCTGAACATTGTAGCCTATAAGCATTTATTTCATGTGTCATAGATTGGAAGAAGCGAGGCTCTCCGGAGCGTGCATAAACATCACATCCTTTTGCCTTTCCCAGCAAAAACATCCCAAATCCTTTACATAGAAATCAGACTTCATGCTTTCATAGACAACATAGGAAACAGGGGAAGTTCTTGTTTTTTAAGTTTCATTATAAGCTGGTCACACATCAGAAATAAAACATGATTAATACAATATAACTCATTTAAGGAACATCAGTGCAATTTCAAACAAACTGGGGCAAACTAAATATTTGTTTGAGATTACAATATGCTTTCCCTTAATGGATACAATTTGTATTATTATAAACATACCCTAAATTGCAGAATGACTCATATTCAGCATGATTACATAATAAATATTATTAAAAAAAAAAATCTTTAAGAGGACTGCAGTGCCTGTGCACTGTCCCTCGTTATCATTAGAGCCCAAATCTGTTTAAGTCTTGATGAATCCGTTGTTTTCTCAAGAGCTGCTTATGAGCACAAGTCATTTACAGCACATCTATGCTTTTAAAAACTTACATGTACGCTGAAGTCCCTGAGCTCGGGGTGTCGTGGACACTAATATTTGACTGGTTCAGAAAAGATGAATCACTGTCTGGTTTAATTAGTGTTGAGTGCAGCATCACAGTTTTCAGTCTCTCATGGACATCTGAGCAGCGGGTGAAGGATAGAGTCGACTTCAGCAGCAAAGAATGTGATTTCAGAAGTGGGTTATGAAAGCGAGCTTGTGGGTGGACTGCATGCCATGTGCTTTGTCTCCCATTAAAAAGCACCAAAAATGTGTTTCATTAAAAAAAAAAATAGTCTTGATGGAGAGCCATCCGCACAACAGTGCATCTTTTTTTACCCCATCAAACCAATGACTCATTTACCACAGATATATTCTTCTCCAGCGCTCTCTTATTAGTGCTGTGACACTTTCTGAAAAGTTCTCAGTTCTTTTTGAGGTTTTCTCAGCATAGAGAACAATATGTCTAAAAGGGAAACACATGTACGAATGGAGAGAGTACAAAGAAGAGGCTGATGAGAACACTGAAGCCTGTGCATGTGAATGGAAAACATTAGATATCTGCCTGCTGGAATCCGTCTTTAGCTGAACTGAAATGAGTATACAGAACACAATCAGTGTCAATGTTTATTTGAATAAGATGTTTTTCAATATATAAAAAAGCAATTTTATATGAATGTGTGACGGAGCTGACGAGACGTGAGACATGCGGATCCAAATGCAAGCTCTTTATTATTAAACATGGTCAATACAGGCAGGGTCGGGCAGTAGCAAACAGGTATGGCATGGGCAAGACACAAGAATAATCCAAGGCAAGCGTGGGTCGGAGATCGGCAAACTTAATCCAGAGGGCAAGGCAGAGAGAATAAACCAGACAACACGGGCAGGAATCAAACACGGGAAGACAGACTAAGGATACTAGGAAAACGCTTTGTATGTAGACTAGGCTAACAATACTCGGCAGAGTGTGAGAGAATGTCCATGGTTTATATAGTGTGTGTGTGTGTGATTGGGTGATGGTGATTGTGAGATTGTATTCAGGTGCAAGCGAGATAATGGTGAACAGCTGTGTGGGTGCAGTGGATGATGGGAAATGTAGTCTAAGAATGATCTGTAACTGTGTGTGTGGTGTGAAAGTCCATGTGGTGGGTGAGTGACCTCTAGAGGTGAGTGACTGGAAGTTCATGGCCCGGATTCGTGACATAGCCCCCCCCCCAAGGAGCGACTTCCAGACGCTCCACACATATCTAATCCAGGAGGGTGGTGGAGCGGAGGCGGAACAGGGGAAGGGAAGGAGGGCCAGGTCCATGTGCGGGTGGCGAGGCTGTGGAATGCAGCAGGGCTGGAAGCCATGGCGGAGCGGACGGACCTGGAGCCCACCAGAGCGGAGCAGACGGACCTGGAGCCCTCCAGGGCGGAGCAGACGGAACCAGAGCCCCCCAGGGCGGAGCAGATGGACCTGGGACCCACCAGGGTAGGGCAGACAGACCCGGAGCCCACCAGAGCGGAACAGACGGGACCAGGACCCACCAGAGCGGAGCAGATGGACCCGGAACCCACCAGGGCGGAACAGACGGGACCAGAGACCACCGCAGGGAAGCAGACTGGGCAGGTAGCCCTGACAGCACCTGGAAGTAGAGGAGAACAAGGACAAACAACACAGGGAGAGCAGAGACAGACAACACTGAGAGAACAGAGACAGACAACACAGGGAAAGGCCTCCCGATCTCAGGGGCCGTGCCAGGGCAGGACAGGAAATCCCAGACGGCCTCCGTAGCCATGACAGGGCCGGACAGGGAATCACCGACAGCCTCCTTAGCCGTGTCAGGACAGGGCGAAAGTTCATAGACGGCCTCCGTGGCCGGGACAGGACAGGGCGAGAGTTCGTAGACGGCCACCATAGCCATGACAGGACAGGATGAGAGCTCACAGACGGCCTCCATAGCCGTGACAGGACAGGGCAAGAGTTCACAGACGGCCTCCATAGCCGTGACAGGACAGGATGAGAGCTCACAGACGGCCTTCTTAGCCGTGACAGGACAGGATGAGAGTTCAAAGACGGCCTCCATAGCCGTGACAGGACAGGATGAGAGTTCACAGACGGCCTCCATAGCCGTGACAGGACAGGATGAGAGCTCACAGACGGCCTTCTTAGCCGTGACAGGACAGGGTGAGAGTTCAAAGACGGCCTCCATAGCCGTGACAGGACAGGGTGAGAGCTCATAGGAGGATACCACCGACACCTCTGGAGGTTCTGCAGCTAACGCCGCCACCTCTGGAGGTTCTACGGTGGTACCATCACCGGGTGAGAGTATATTGCTGGGCGTCACCACCTTGCAAGGGACTGAGGCGAGCACCACCGCTTGGGGAGGTTCTGCGGCAGATGCCTTCCCCTGGGGCAGTAACGTGGTGGTGTATGTGGCCCAAATGCAACAGTGCAATCCCCACCCTGGGAAGCGCTTCAGACAGGGTAATCAGTTCATGCACAGGGGGGTCAGAGTGAGTGGATTTGGGGATACCAGCAGTGCGTACAGACACCAGCTGTGCATCCCTCACGTTGGATATCAACCGGAGAACTTGAAGGACTGACCTTGAGTCTCTGGGTGGAGTAGGTTCTGGCTGAGGAGCTGAGACGTGAAGAGGTTCTGGCTGATCAGCTGTGACGTGGCGTGACTCTGGCTGGTCAGCGGTGACGTGGACTGACTCTGGCTGGTCAGCGGTGACGTGGACTGACTCTGGCTGGTCAGCGGTGACGTGGACTGACTCTGGCTGGTCAGCTGCGACGTGGCCTGACTCTGGCTGGTCAGCTGCGACGTGGCCTGACTCTGGCTGGTCAGCTGCGACGTGGCCTGACTCTGGCTGGTCAGCTGCGACGTGGCCTGACTCTGGCTGGTCAGCTGCGACGTGGTGTGACTCTGGCTGATGATCTGAGGTGTGTTGTGGATCTGGCTGTTGAGCTGAGGCGTGATGTGGCTCTGGCTGGTCAGCTGTGAGCTGGGTGAGTTCATGACGATCCACAGTGGCTTGGTGTGACTCTGGCTGGAGAGCTGAGACGTGGTGTGACTCTGGCTGGAGAGCTGAGACGTGGTGTGACTCGTGACGATCAACTGTGGCTTGGCTTGACTCACGGAGATCACAGGTGGCTTGGCTTGACTTGTGACGATCAACTGTGGCTTGGCTTGACTCACGGAGATCACAGGTGGCTTGGCTTGACTTGTGATGATCAACTGTGCTTTGGCTTGACTCGTGACGATCAACTGTGGCTTGGCTTGACTTGTGACGATCAACTGTGGCTTGGCTTGACTTGTGACGATCGACTATGGCTTGGCTTGACTTGTGACGATCAACTGTGGCTTGGCTTGACTTGTGACGATCAACTGTGGCTTGGCTTGACTTGTGACGATCAACTGTGGCTTGGCTTGACTTGTGACGATCCACTGTAGCTTGACTTGACCCTTTAACATAGGCTGTGACTTGACTTGGCTTTTTAATATCGGCGGTGACTTGACTTGACTCTTTAACAGCAGCGGTGACTTGACTTGACTCTTTAACAGCAGCGGTGATTTGACTTGACTCTTTAACAGCAGCGGTGACTTGACTCTTTAACAGCAGCGGTGACTTGACTTGACTCTTTAACAGCAGCGATGACTTGACTCTTTAACAGCAGCGATGACTTGACTTGACTCTTTAACAGCAGCGGTGACTTGACTTGACTCTTTAACAGCAGCGATGACTTGACTTGACTCTTTAACAGCAGCGGTGACTTGACTTGACTCTTTAACAGCAGCGGTGACTTGACTTGACTCTTTAACAGCAGCGGTGACTTGACTTGGCTTGTGATTGGCAGCAATGACGCTACGGGGTGTTGTTGTTGCCGCCATTTTGTGAGCGTGCTCTAGCGTGGCTGTGTTCACACAATTGGGTGCGGTGTCTCGTTCTTCCGCGACTCCCACAGTGAACGTTGAACCAACAGTCAGTAGGGCATAGTCCAAAAACTGAGCTAGTGAAGCACGCGTACCCTCGCGTCTAAACTCAGATCTCCAGGGTTGATTTATGCCATCGCAAAAAATCTCGATCAAAGTAATGTCCGGTAAATCTGAGTAATTAGCGAACACTAAAAACTCTCTAATATGTTGTTCCAGTGATCGAGGACCTTGTTTAAGGGCAAACAGGATTCTTGTTGTGTCCATACCTGCTGAATGACCGTCTGAGAAGCTGCTGGATCCTAGTGGTCCGAGTATTCTGTGACGGAGCTGACGAGACGTGAGACATGCGGATCCAAATGCAAGCTCTTTATTATTAAACATGGTCAATACAGGCAGGGTCGGGCAGTAGCAAACAGGTATGGCATGGGCAAGACACAAGAATAATCCAAGGCAAGCGTGGGTCGGAGATCGGCAAACTTAATCCAGAGGGCAAGGCAGAGAGAATAAACCAGACAACACGGGCAGGAATCAAACACGGGAAGACAGACTAAGGATACTAGGAAAACGCTTTGTATGTAGACTAGGCTAACAATACTCAGCAGAGTGTGAGAGAATGTCCATGGTTTATATAGTGTGTGTGTGTGTGTGATTGGGTGATGGTGATTGTGAGATTGTATTCAGGTGCAAGCGAGATAATGGTGAACAGCTGTGTGGGTGCAGTGGATGATGGGAAATGTAGTCTAAGAGTGATCTGTAACTGTGTGTGTGGTGTGAAAGTCCATGTGGTGGGTGAGTGACCTCTAGAGGTGAGTGACTGGAAGTTCATGGCCCGGATTCGTGACAGAATGTGACAAGTTCTTAGAAGTGATATATATTTTCTTTATTACCATATGTTGGTTTTATAAGTTTTTGGGAGAACAGCTAAGTTTGTTTTATTGTTTGTTTGGTTTGAAGAGCTGTAACCATCACATAACATTAAGAAACATTAAATATGTTCCCCTTACACCTTGATTACATATGCACACATTTGAATTATTCTTATTTTAGATCTTATTTTAAGGTTTGTTCTCTCAAGCTTTACCATTTGAAAGCCACGCCATTAAATGTCTAATTGTCAATGAAGAAACAGATGAATGTGTATTTATTTATTTATTCATGCATTCATTCATTCTGGCCAAAATATATTTTGAATATATGCTAAATATAGTGTTGAAAACAGCTCAATTAAATCTTTTTTTTTTTTTTTTTTGAAAATATATTTAGTTTCAAACTTCATATACAAAAATATAATTCAAAATGTGACTTTTCCAATCTTAAAGTAGCCCACATTTAGGCTAAATGCAAACAAGAGCCTACTAGAGATTAAAACTAGATTTATAATGATTTAAGAATGTTTAATTTTTTAATATATATATTGTAATTTATTTTGGGAAATTTGAAAGTATATGTTCCTTGCTGATTTCAAATGTTTTATATGTTCACATGTGCAAGACAACAAATAAGCTTTTTCTTCAAATGAAGTGTCTTATGTGGAAGACAAAATAATGCCTTTAAAAATATATATTTATATCTTTAAAATATATTTTTAAAAATACACAGAAATGGCCATCAAATTTATTGTTAGAGAATATATGCACATACAATTATTTTGGAATATTTTATGTTTTAGTAAAAATATTATTTTTTTTACAATTTATTGTATATTTTGAAATATATATTTTTGTTGTTTTTAGTTATTTTGTTTGAAAAAAAAATATCTCTGAAAAACATACATGCATTTCACATTCTGTTGCTATTTCATTTGCTTACATGCTGCATTTTATGCTATTAGAGTATAGCAAATTTAGTTTTTCCAAATGTTCTAATTATGCAACTGTAGATTACATTACAGTGGATACAATTTAAAAAAAATAATAAATAGATACATTTATATATCATGCAAATAAGACACACTGAATATAATGAATGTCACCATCTCTTTGCATTTCCTTCTGTTTGTTCAACCTACAGCTTAAACACAGCTTGTTTTTCACCTGTTTTCATTTATTCTGCTATTCTTTATTATGTAAAATGATGCCTATTAATACATGCATGCACACCACTAATCCACTCGCTTTGCACCTTGTGAATCTGACCCAAATTCATTGCTTCCCTTGTGTGCCTGCTTTCCTTTTTTAAAATATTATTAATATTGACGCCGCATATAAGAGATCTGACCTGCCTATGTTCTTGTGATGAAAAAAGATAGAAATTCATATTTTTTCTGAAGCAGAGCAAAACTTGTATTTACATAAGCGCAGTAGCAAAACGAGTTCTGGTTCAAATGAGAAAATCTCAGCTATATACTGGTGATGAAATGAAGATGTGTGTTGAAACAAATCTCTTTACTTTTCTCATGCTCTCTTTACAGCTAAGACTGGGTTTCATTTCTCAAAATGAAAACCGTTCTTGCTTTTTTTTCTGAGGAATTCTTGTCTGAACAGGAATCACAATGACAAAAGCGTCTGCTATGTTTCTATAACCTGACTATAGTTGCAGCACATGTGATTTGTTCCCTCGGCTCTCCTGAGGCGGGCCGGGGCCCCAGAGCTATTACTCAGGGGAGATACTACTGACACCACCGGGAACAAATGGCTGGACAAACATTTTTTAGTTGGGTGAAGTGTTGAGATGACTGCGTGCGGCTCGAGTTACACTGAGTCTGATTCATTCATCTCTGCCGTTCTGCTGACCCCACTCTTCTCCAAACCTCATTCAGCACACACACGGGTTTGTCCTGAGTTCCTCCTTAATCTAAGAGAAATCACACAGCTCCGAATCAAAGGGACAGCGGGATCAATATGTGACAGTATAACACAAACAGTTTGTGCTTAGCAACCATAACTGAACTAATATAAAAACCATGTGAACCATGTCACTTCATTACACTGTAAAAAGTGGACAAGTGTAGATATGTATTTTTTTAAAGAGCTTTTGTACCTAATCTTAAAATACTTTAGTTGTAGTCATGTAAATAAATACTCTGACTTTGAATTAAAACCGGTCCATTTAGATGTTAATGCTTGAGCCTTTAGGTGACAGCATGGTGTATTTGTTATGAAAAATGATCCGCAAACTATAACTGCATTAGTTGTTTTGAAAATAAATTAAAATAAAAAGTAACTTATCTCACTTTTATAATAGATGACTCCATACAAATCAACATTTTTGCCAATTACTGTTAGTGTTACAATGGTAAAATAAGTGTAAACTGATTACACAACTGTTTGTAATTGTTGTTTATAATGTAATAAATACACTGTACAGATGGGCTACGGTTATTATAGTTAAATAAAACTAAAATTAAAACCATACAAAAAACATTTTTGTTACTTGAAGTAAAATAAACATTAACTGAAACAAAGTATCAAATAATTTTATATTTCAGATTGTTGCCAAGTAAACATTTCTCATTTTAATTTATCTTAACTTGATGTATTAAAATAACTAAATGAAATTACATAAACACATACAAAACTAAAACTACCAAAACCGACAAAAAAACAAACAAGCACAAAAAATAACTTTAACTAAAGTTTAAAATAAAAACTGATTATATATACTGTATATATATAAGACAACTATTTATATATAGTTGTAACTGATTACATATACTCACATGTAATCTGGATTATATAATCTGATTCCAAAAAGTAAGTGCTAAATAAATTATATCACATTTAAAATGCTCATAATCAGATTACAGTTTATTTTTATTAGATTCCATATTCCATGATTACAAACCCCAGTTTGGGAAACCCTGGCATACTGTAATGTTAAATACACTTCATGATGTTGATAACGAAGAATGGAATAGATTTTCTTATATGAATTAATCAAAAGTAATCTAAAAGTATTCACAATATATTACCTATGTGACCCTGGTCCACAAAACTAAGCTGACTAAATAATCTTTCCATTGATGTGTGGTTTGTTATGATAGGACAATATTTGGCTGAGATACAACTATTTGAAAATCTGAAATCTGGTGCAAGAAAAGCTAAATATTGAGAAAATCATCTTTAAAGTTGTCCAAATAAAATTCTTAGCAATGCATATTACTAATCAAAAATTAAGTTTTGATATATTTATGGTAAGAAATTTACAAAATAACTTTATGGAACATGATCTTTACTTAATATCCTAATGATTTTTGGCTTAAAAGAAAAATCGATAATTTTGACCCATACAATGTATTGTTGGCTATTGCTACAAATATACCCGAGACTTATGACTGCTTTTGTGCTCCAGGGACACATATATATAATCTAATACATTTATGTTACAAACTACAGTTATGTAATTTGTAATCAGTAACGGATTACAATTTGTAAGTCTAATCTACCCAGCACTGTATATAAAGAAGCATCTCAATATATGGCTCTGTACACAGAGCAGTGTTTTGGAGGAAGTCAGATTTTAGATCACCGTCCCAAGACAAACTTTTGGCAGTGTTTGAACAGTTGTTGAGAAGAGAGACTTCCATGAGGTTTATGGCCCCTCGAATGGGGTTGAGTTTGTAGGCCAGGTGCCGCTCCGCTCCGCTCTGATCCAGGCCGGGTTTTCCAGCGCGCCTCTGCAGTGAGACACGCAGCCGGCTCGACGCGCAAGCCGTCTCTCTGCTCCGGGGTCGCGGTGCGCTTTCCGCAGTACCGAACGAGTGGAATTTCCTCAAGTTTTCAGAAAAAGCGCACTCCTTCATCTGAGTGTGCGGCGGGTCCCGTCTCGGTATTGCACACGGGCGTTCAGAGGGAAACCGGTCGGGCCATCGCGACGACGAAAGGGCGCATGGCTTTGATTTAAACGCGCATTCATTGCGCTCTGCCCCAAACCGAGGGTTGCATGGAGCGGGACAACTCCGGCTGTTGAAAACGGCGAAATGCTCCTTTCAAACGTGACCCGGGTGTTCGCTTGTCTCAGCTTAACATATTCGCAGGCCTAATGTGGTTTGGTTTCTGGACTGCGCGGATCTGCGATCTACCTGAGCGCGCGATGAAAGTCTTTGTGCGCTGATTTAGAGGTGACTTAGAAACCCTCGCTTTTTATTGCGTCAATAGATCTGCTGGGACCATTCCTCAATCCGTGAGTATCATTCACATTATCCATATCTCCATTTTACGCACTACGCGTCCGAATACCGTGTTTTTGCATTTCTACACATCCACAGACTCGGGTGTTAAAACACTGGGACAGAGAGCAGCACAACTGCAGGGTTTTTAAACAAAACACCAGGAGGATCAAGATCTCACTTAGCCTTTTACTTTTTAAAGATGTAATTTAAGGGTTGAAAGCATGCAGGTCACCTAATTGTGCGTGCATTGTTTCAGTAATGTATAAAAAGGGGCACTTTATCTTTGTAAGACATGCTTTTTTTCTTTAAAAAGAACAGGATGAGGGCCAGATGTGATTTTCGTAGGAGGCAATACATCATGCTTATCTGTCGTTGAATTATCTCTATAGGAGAAATATAGAGACCTGTGCAATAAAACAAAAAATGATGGTTCAAAAACACTATGAGGGACGGTATAGTTTCTTAACTTATAGGTGCAACAAACAAAAGCCCACTTTTCTTCTTCATTGTGGCTATATATATATATATATATATATATATATATATATATATATATATATATATATATATATATATATATATACTAGCATAGATCAGTAAAATAAAGGAATAGAGTAGTTTAACACTGTGGCTTGTTATGACTAGTTTAGAATGGGATATTTTGGGACAAGCTCAGTTGAATTTGTTTTTGTTTGCCGTTTGAAGGTCCATGCGCAGCAGCTAAATTAAGATCATTTTACTGCACATGCATTATTAACCATGCTATGAGCTGCTCAGGTCTCAGTCGCTCATGAGAAACACTCATGGAGCTCGAGTTTGTCAACCGATGGTGTATCTTCTGCTGTGTGCCACATACAGACAATAACACACAATCAAATTTGTAATGCAAACGGAAGCATTTTCACATTTTGCCTCATTATATTACTTAAGTTTAAAAAATACTAATGGAAGCTTCAGTTGGGATCTTAAATAAACAGCAACATGGTTGTCAAATTTGAATTCGGATTAGGTGTTCACACAGGACGGTCAAAAACAGTAAACTGGAGCAGAGCGAAATAAACCTGAAAGGTTGATCCTGAAAGGACTGAAATTGGAGAAAAAAAAACAACCAAATGCATTTTTCTTTAATTCAACAAGTATGTGGATAACCTGAAGATATAAAAATAAATAAAGGAGTCATCCACGTGGAAACCCCCGCAGTTTACATTTGAAATGTATGAAATGTTCATCCTCAGATCTGTATTATGAGTCATTGTTTAGTGCTCGTTCATTTGAATGCAGAGAGTGAACTCACATGAACAAATGCACAGTTGTGGCGCGCTCCATTTGTTGTGCATGTCTTTAGAGGAAGTGCCATCTCCGCTCACATCAGCTGCCTGTGATTTCTAGCACTTCGTCTCCAAGCCTGCATTTACATAACAAAGTGGTTGAATCTCAATTGCTAAAAACTTGAGCCACCAGCCCCACCCCCCCAAAGTATGGCTAAACAGTTGTATTCTTACATCTTTGAAACATACTGTTTCACCATTTATCATACACTCTTAAAAAGAACCTCTCTTTATTGTCATCCACAGTTCCATGAAGAACCTTTAACATCTGTGGAACTCTTCTGTTCCATAAAAGACACTTTATAGCGGAAAAAGATTCTTTAGTTTTTTTAAATGTTCTAAAAACTGTTAAAAAAGGTTCTTAGGACATCACTGTGAAAACCCTTTTGGAAGCTGTTTTTATTTTTTAAGTGTGTACAGTGATTCATTTTTCATTGAATAAATTAATTTCCAAATGTAATGTAATTATTAATTTTTTATCCCAAATGTAATGTTTTTTCCTGGTTGGTTAACCATTCTTTAACCAGTGAGAAATTCCTCGTCAGAAACTCTTAAAGGCTGTGTACAAAACCCAGATCTCCATTGTCCGAGGATTTAGGGTTTTTTGACTTTGGAATGTTCTAAGAAAGGTTTTAATTTTTAAGTTATTTCATTGTGTTGTTTGTGGATTCTTAAAGCTTCACCGACACTCTTTGGCCGCTCTATCGTGATTTATAGCTGAAAAATAAAACTGCAGTTTACTTGTAGTAGATCTGTTAGACTGGAACCACACTTTTCACCGGTATAGTCATCTCTATTTTCTTTGTATAGCACGTTTCGCTATGCACATTATTTCAATGCAGCTTTACAAAAAAAAAAATCAAGATGTTAATATTTCTAATATCTTCATGCTGTATAGTCTGTATAGAGCTGGTCAGTAATATAGCTCATTTTGATATAAGAGCAATCAGGCAGTGTACCATAGTTACTACAGTAAAACAATGGTACTTAACTACTAGACATTACTCTCATCCAAAAAGAAATTAAATGACTGATTGTTGAAGGTTTTAAACTTTTATTAATTATAATTTTAGATTTTCCTGTTGTTGGTGGAAGCTTTGGTTACCATGGTGTGTTTTTGTAATAACAGACCAACAGTGATCTGAGAAATGTAAGTTTTGATCTATATAGACAGTTTTAATAGCAGCAGTTGACCTGATTGATTCCCTTTCGGCAATCCACCGGGATGATTAGTCTATTGATTGGATGTTTAGATCTTGATCATGCTCTGTAACACACGTAATGAGTTGTGACACACACTGAATGCAGGTTCACACTCTGAAGGTGTAAAACGGGCCGCTTACTCTCTTTTCTGAAAGAAAGCTGTTGTCAGAGTCAGTAGCATTGTGGGTATTTCTCCCACACTTTGCACTTTGTTCAAGTCCCGGCTTGTGGTCCTTTTCCTGATCCCGTCACAATGAACTGTCCTGTCAAAATAAAGCCAAAGAATGCCAAAATGCATATGCACGCTTTGAACATGGCCGTTCAGAAGAAAACTGCATTGAAAAGAGCATTCAGCTATATCGTATTACACCACTGGTTTCTTTTACCACTATTTACCGACTCCATCCGCCAAAAGACTTTGTCTGTCGAAAGCAATAACGGCTCAAGAACTTGGGGCGAAAGGCAGAAAGAGGTTAGTACTCGGAGCTGCTGGAAAAAATGGTATGGAGCCGTCTGCAACGAGGAGCGATGCATCTGGAAAAGTTCAATGATGTTTTTGCAGTGGAAAAATTCAGTTGATGCACTTCATGCATAAGGAATGCTGATCATTTTTTAATGCTTCTCATATTACATCAGAATGAACTGCTGCCATAGATCATTAGCTACAATCATTAGGATTATGAATTGACAAACGTGTGAATGAGGATTTTTGTCCTAACTTGCCTGTGAGTCCTGTCCCCGTACATGTTCACAATAACCTTTGATTGCATTGAAGTAATTAACAGTTTCCTGAATGAGCTTTGAGTTTGTTTCACTTCTTAAATTCCTTAAAGTCTAGTCACTGAATGGAGATTGATCTCTAGTGTGCTGAAGTTCCCACAGAAATGATCCGGATGCTCAAGTGCTTGGTTTATCTTATTTCTGCTGTCCTAGAAAGTCTTGTTTCTTTCTCGCATTACTGCTTAAATGTGCATTCATGATGCATGCAAGCAAGCTGCTAAAAAAAAAAAAATCAAAATGTGATTTTTTTTTTTATTCATTTTTTTATTCACTCTCAGAAGAAAAGGTACAAAAGCTGTTGCTGGGGCAGTAACCTTTCAAAAGATACTAATATGTACACTTTAGCTACTACTGTTTACCTTTAAGGTACCAATATGCAACATTTAGGGTTAAATGAGGAACACATTTGTACCATTTGAAAAGGATGCCACCCCAGTGACAGCTTTTGTACCTTTTTTCCCCGAGTTTAGTTGCTAATGATACTTTGTAGTATTGAGTATAAAAATGTAATATTTCCAAATGAAATGCGATGAGAGCCAATCCATATTTATGTCAGGAAACAGCACACATTATGGAGAATATCAATAGCCAAAGTGACCCTCATGAGGAGTCTATTACAAAAAAACAGAGGAGGTCAGCTGTAATCGTGTGGTTGGATTTGCATGGATAGAAGACACTGGCACACACAAGTAACTTTATGCAAAAATGAAAATATATGCCTACCAACCAATAGCATTTGCAATATATATATTTTTGCCCTTGTAAGATCATACAATTGTGTTTTTGTTATTTAATATTTAAACTCAAATCCAAATGCATTGTGTATGTTGAAAATATTTTCCAGATATAATCTGTGTGTTTGCTGCATCGTCTCTTTAACTGCGCTGATGGAGTTTCTCAGTCACTGGTGTTGAGAGCGTGAGGCTGACGGTGGATCTATCTGAATGAGGATTGTTTGGCCATCATACTCATATCTGATTGTTTGAATTACACACACATCTTAGCTCAGCATAGTTCCTCTGTTAAAATCTTGCCTCTGTTTTCTTCAATTGTAACTTAATATAGTAATATACCTTTAAAGCGTGTTTATAGTAAAGTAGACATTTCTATTGATTATATGAATGTTGAGCTGGTGTTTAAATCTTATCGTTTTCAAAAAAAATAAAAACATTTAATTATCAGTGAGTAGCTTCATGCAGTTAATATATTAATATTTACATTTACATATAATTTGTGCTTATTTATGCTTTCGCAAATCTTACTTTGCATGCATAAATACTTTTGCAATCATTTAACTTTCACTAAAATTGTAAATCACAAAAAACTGTAAGAGATACCAAATCCTCAAGGAGCTGAAAAACAGAGCTTTTTGAATAACAATGATGAGAAATATTGATAATCTAACAACGTTTTTTTGTGAACAAAGGCCATTGAAATAGTGTTTTTAAAGCGAGCTCTGTTAAAAACCTCTCTTGTCTTGTTATTAGACTGCTTTGTATTATAAGAGGCAGAACAAAGCTCTACAGGTCAGATTTCTTTCTGATCTTACAAAACGAGAGAAAAGACAGAAAGAGCTAGCGTTCCTGCCGCTGTAGTTCAGCTGGTGAAGCCACAGATTCCTCTGAAAACACAAACGGTTTGCATGGCCATCGTCACTCAGTGATTCACTAATGAAGGCTCAGATGTTGCAGAGGAAAAGTGCATGTTCCTGTAGAAGTGTTTCTCAGCTGATAATGTGTGTGAAAACAGACGAGAGAAATGAAGACAGCGCTGCACAGACGATGGGAATGTGTTTGTTCAGTGTTTTTTACGGTGGCCTAGAAGTGCAAAACAAATCACGATTCAGAAAACAAAATAACAAATTACAAATGCAAATGCAAATATAAAAAACAAAATAACAATTAAGAAAACACAACAACAATCCCGAAAACATTATAAGTCAGAAAACACAATGACAAATCAGACAAACCGGAAGAGGTAGGTATAGTTTGAGACAGCGCCATTGGTTTGGGAATAGATTACTCACCGCTGATTGGACGAGACATCTGTCAATCAAGGTGTACAGAACCAGAAGAAGCACAGCAGAGTCTATTATATCATCAACTCCAGTGGCACAGGTGGTAAATCATGAATCATGTCTTTTTGACGCGATCGACCAGTGGTTCGATCCGCCTTTGGCTGAACTTTTTTTTTCTCTCCCTTTTCAAATCTCAAATCGCATCGTAAAGGCATTTATTTTCAATAAAAATGAAAGAAATAATCAAAAGGTTGAAAATAAAATATCAGGTAGGGTTTTACACTGTTAAAATAGCAGGATGTTCTGCTACGTATAATAACGTTACTTGTTGCAAATAGTGGCAATTATCTGCACTTCAGTATTATAGTACATTATAAAACAGTATGCAATAATGAGGTATTGAGTGTAAATTATAATTTTAATTCAAATTATTAAATGGATGCCGCCTTATTGGTACAATATAAAGCCCTCTCTGCACCTACCCTAACCCTACCCGATACTTTAATTTCAACTTTTTGATTATTTCCTTCATTTTTATTGAAAATAAATGCCTTTACGATGCGATATGAGATTTGAAAAGGGAGAGAAAAAAAAAGTTCGGCCAAAGGCAGGATCGAACCACTGGTCGATCGCGTCAAAAACACATGACTCGTGATTTACCATCTGCACCACTGGAGCTTGATTGACAGATGTCTCGTCCAGTCAGCGGTGAGTAATCTATTCCCAAACCAATGGCGCGGTCTCAAACTATACCTACCTCTTCCGGTTTGTCTGATTTGTCGTTGTGTTTTCTGACTTATTTTGTTTTTTATATTTGCATTTGCGTTTGTAATTTGTTATTTTGTTTTCAGAATGGTGATTTGTTTTGCACTTCTAGGCCACCGTAGTTTTTAGAGTTGAAGTGATTTTGGTGAAGCTGGATTTGTAAGTAATATACTTGCTTGGACACTGAATGGAAATGTAAGAGTTTGAACGGCAGATTTATTCATAAAATAAAATTTGAATGGGATTTATGAAAGCCATTTGTGCTCTAGATGGATATATGCAGGCACTAAAATCAACACTCGCCAAATTCAAAATGCGAGTAAAATCAGTGTTGGTGAGTATATGAAATAGTCACTCGCCAATTGGCCGATAAGACTTTATTATTTTTTTTTCAATTAATTCTAACAATTCATGCGCCGCTCATTCTAACAGTGTTTTCAGTGTCTTGTTCACAATAAATACGGCTCCACATAAACTCCATCTCTGAGTATACAATATAATGTTCATTAGAAAAAAAATGAATTTGTCAACAAACGAGGCATTTCAAAACAAGCTTGGAGGAAAAAACAACAACAACAAACACCTGTATTAGTATTGTATTTGTACTCTTTATACAGTGGTGACCTAATTGCAAAATGCTTTCAGCAGCTAAAAATGGTTTTAAGTCAGTTATTTCTATCTTTTGCTGTAGTGTGTCAGAATGAAATATCAGTTTATGCTTCAAGAAACCTCCTGCACAGCTATCTGAAAAACAATGCTCGAGTGCACCGAGGGCAACAGCTGCTTTAAACACAAAGATGCTCACACCGAATGTTGATTTAATTGAGTTAATACAAGTTCATTGATAAACAACATCTATTTATGACATTATTTTTGACAGCATCCTCACTTTACAGCATTTTTACACAAGTGCCTAAAACTTTTAACAGTTCTGTAGCTTTGCAGATATATTAGTAATAATATATTGTTATTTACTATTATTTACTATAAATTAATTAAAATTATGAAGTATTTTATAGTTCAACAGCTTTATAGTGATTTTTTTAATTATTTTTTAGAATTTGATTAAATAATAATAATAATTTTTTGTATATATGTATATATATATATATATATATGTATATGTATATGTATTATGAAATATTTTATAGTTCAGTAGTGCTATAGTGGTACTTATTAATTACATTTTATAATTAAATTTAATAATAATAATTATTATCTCTATAAGATGTGCTTCCCCAATTTGTCTTTCTTTCGTTCTTTCATCAGTACAGTACAATAAACCTCTATGGATTTGTACATATGTTTCTGAAGCTGTACATGCGTAAAACACTGTTACATGCCGTCAGTATATTAACATTGTACGCTTCAGTGGTGCTAATGTGACAATTCATACAAATATCTGTGAATACCAATGAACCATGTTAGTGAGATGAGCTTGGGAGGTTACAAAGAAACACAAGTGTAAAAGCAAGATTCAGCTAATGATTTTAACCCTTCTACTATTTATAATCTGAAGACGTTAAGTCATGTACAGTGACATTAGCTGTTTCCATCCTCCTATTGTTATGGGCATTTTGGAATATCACATAAAAAAATGCTGGATGGAAACACCAAGATGCGCATACGTTCTAAAAATGCTCATAAAAAGCTTATACTTAAAGCTTATAATTAAGTTGAGTAGGATAAACTTTTTATCCGATAAAAAAATTTTGCATAAACTATGATGGAAACACACTTACCAAATAAATTCCACCATGTGCATCAAAAGTCATGTGACTGCGCTATAAGACGGGATAACTTGATTAACCGGCGGACCGATCTCGTTACACAGCATCTGAAATGTTGTTTTGGTCGTTCTGAAATGCCTGAGCAAAGTCTGTCATCAAAGTATTTAATTGCCTCCCAGAACGGTCTGCCACGACTGTGTTCCCAAACAGCAGCATCCTGCTCCGAAAGAAATGACCGCATTTATTGTGTTTCATCTGCTCGCTCTGATGTGCAAGTCATTTATAATATATGAAGATTATTATTCAGTGGCTTCTCCGAGTTTTCTTAGTGATATTTAGAGCCAGTTTACCAGGAAGTGATGATTTAGTTCTTTTTGACTCGTAGGATGGAAACGGTGCTTTATTCGCAAATGTTTTATGTGATATTCCAATTTTGTGCATAAGTTAAATTCCAATCTTTGGATGGAAACATATCTATTGTGTGTTAAGTGAAGCTGTATAACGTAACTCTGTGTTGGTGAACAGTGTTTTAAGTGCCAGCTTTGAGTGATGGATGAGACTCTTTCTGCTCTGTGGATAGCAGGGTGATGAATGGTTAAAGGTCTTGTAGCTCCATCTATCAGGGATTAGCTTTGACCTGTGAGACTCCGGCGACTCCGGCGGCCCCGGGCTCCTGCGCCACAAACGCCTGCATTAATATAGAGAGAGACCACAGGCTCTTCAGAGGCTAGAGCGATAATATATTTCTGCTCCTCTGAGGGAATTTCTAATTAATTTGATTATGTTGTAGCTGAGAGGAAGCACACACAGATATTAGCAGGGAATGTTGTATATATTGTGTGTGTGTGTCGTTTAAGATAGCAGTTGTCTTGTAGTTGCTGTTTATGCCATGTTTTCTTGAAGTAGGGCTGGGTGATACAGCCAAAAATGTTATCATGATTTTTTTTTATATTGATATTTATCACAATCTCTATTTACCATTAAAGGTAAACAGGGCTTGAAATTGTGAACGTTTTGGTCGCATATGCTCCTGAAATGTAATCTGCGTGACCCAGTTCACCCAAAAATTTAAATTACCGTTATTTATTCACCCTCAAGTTGTTCCAAACCTGTATGAGTTTCTTTCTTCTGTTGAAGACAAATTAAGATATTTTCAAGATGTTGGAAACCAAACAGTTGACGGCAGCTATTGGCTTCCAGTGTTTTTTTTATTTTTGTCATACTGTGGAAGTCAATGGCTACCGGCAACTGAATTTGGTTACCATCATTCTTCAAAATATCTTGTTTTCCATTTTATTTTATTTTCTGGATTTTGTGTGATTTAATACAAATTTCAAGTATACATTTCTGATTTAATTGAACACAAAAAACATTTTTTTTAAATGAAATTAATTCATAAAACTTAATTTAAAATATATTTTTTAACAATTTGCATTGCAATTTGCATGACATTCCTTAAAATATATATTTTAATAGTTTAGTATACAGTAGTGATGTTTCTGTCATAATTTATTCCAAGTTAAACTAAACTTATTTTGGCATTTCAGTGTATATTTGATGGTAGTTTTTATCAAATGAAATGGTGTAAATCTGCTGTAGTGATAGTCAGAGCAGCTCTGGAGATATATTGAGACGCAGTCACTTTAAAACACTGTTTGAGTTTGTGTGTAATAGACAAAACTACAGCAATCATTCATACAGAGACACAAAGAGCATGCAGACTTAAATGAGCTGACCGACTGTAGTCGCATTTATTTCTGCTGTTAGATGAATCCATATCAAGTAAAAATGTCTAGAGCTTATCATTGTGTCCACATAAATTTTTACTGTGATGTTGATATGGTTTATCGCCCAGCTCTAAGTGTGGAGTCACACAGGTTGATGTGTTAACACATGCTGCATTATTTTATGACCGTGTTCTGAAGTGCTGTGCCAAACACTTATGAATCATCGTCTCGGTACTAATGGCTGTGAGAAGGACCTTAATCAACCCGTCTGACAAAAAAAGAAAAAAACCCGCATACATGCAGTTAGGCCATGCAAAAAAAAACAACAAAAACTTCAAAAAGATGTTTTGCAACGTCTGTGCATGTTCTCTATCAAAGCTGTCACTGAGACGGTACCCTCTTAAACGGTAGTAATATGTACCATTTAGGTAGTAATATGAGCATTTTAGGCACTAATATGTACTTTTATAGTACTGATATACACCCTTTAGGGGTAAAAAAAGCTTTTGTGCCTCTTTTTCTGAGAGTGTCGAACAAAATTGGCTGCATTTTGTGTTTTAATTGTGACTTATTCTTTAAGCAGATATTTATTTGCCACTTATGCTTTTCCATTGCCCTAAATTGATGCGTAAATCTAAGGTGTCCTCTCTTTCTGTATGTATATGAAGATGAACAGATGCAGAAAGCCAGACGGCTGTGGTGTTTAATTCATTCCCTCTGATTCGCTCTGTTTGGAACAGGCGTGTGAATAAGGAGGCATGACCGTCCTGCTATAGATGTGATGCTAAAGTGAGTGTGTTGATCACCGAGGCGAGCGGGAGCATGATTGCTGATTGCTCGGGGTTTTAATTATGGAAATCATGAGCTGTTAAGAGTGCTCAAAGCTTTGAGCTATTTGCTAATGGTGAAAGTCATAAAAATAGTACATTGAGTTTGGTTGCACTACAGTCCGAGATTTGCTTCATGCTTGTGGTTGTATACAGTAACATTTAGCATACTTGAAATTGAAAAACAATTTCTGGATTATAATTACAGACAACACATTATATTATAAAGTAAAGGTAATAAGTAACAAAAACACGTAGCCTATTAAAAAGTAACAAATGCTCATTTGCTGTGAAAAAAATCTCTCATACTTTGTGCCCCCCCCAAAATTAATGTGGGCTTTCTAGGGTCACTTCCCTTATTTACTGTTGCAATTGAGGAGTATGTTTTCTTGTTTGGTGTATTGTGATTTTAATGAGCTTCATTAACATCCAAGATGTTGAGAATGCAGCTGATACCTGTTATTGAACAAATTAATACATTTATGCCCCCCCCATTTTTATAAGACTGCTTTAAACATCTCTCAGGAAGCTTTTTTGTTGTCTTCGTTGTTTTATGTGTCATACATTGTATTGAAAATATAGGTTGTGTGCTTTATCACTGCCACCTATTATTGGTTGTCGACTTATACATTGCAAAGGTCAATATATCGGCCGATATTTGGCATTTTGTAGTTATCGGCATCAACCAAAAATGAAATTGTGACTTTTATGCTTCCTTTTAATTCTTTTTTTTTACCAATTTCTCTATTTGTGAAAATTCTATAATAGACTTACAGAATCCAAAAGTTGTATCTAAGAAAAGACATTTTTTTTTTTTTTTTTACATTTTTGTTATTTTTTTTTTTTTTTTTTTAATGTATTATGTAAAATAAATATTAATCTAATTTAAGCAATTGTTATGCATATATTTTTACTATTTGTGAATAAAATAGTGTGATATCATATCAGCCACCCTGCTCTCTAAGATATCGGTAATCAAAAATCCATTTCAGAATTTAGCATTGTTACATGCCATATTAACACACTTTTATGCTATTTTACAGCATTTTACCACACTTCCTGAGGCGAGATTAATTAAAAGGTCTCCCAGGCAGGTTTTTTTCTTTCATTTAGCTGTTCTGTTTTTTTCTCTATCCTGAAAATACATCCTCATCTTGCATTGCTGAAGCTGAAAAAGCTCTTGAAGCGGTTCATACAGGTTGTGATACAGACAGGTGCTTGGGTCGGTTTCACCGTGCCGCTCTTCAGTTCAAAAACTTTAAGTCAGGCATTTTAATTACTTTTCAAGTTAGTGTAGTCAGTCTTGGTCATACAGACTTTCCTCAGGTTAGGAGAGGACTAAATATTAGGCCTGCATGATAATGGTTAAACCGTTGATCATGACAATTTTGCTAAAAAAAAAAAAAAAATTATTTTTCCTTTTCATCAGAATTATTGCACTTTAACATAAGCACAAATCAAGAGAACATCAACATGGTTTGCAGATTTAGTCACAGCAAACGACAACATGAAAGTCAACAGTCTGGCTGTACTCTTTTATTTGAGCAGAATTTCAGCTCATCAGTGCTTTTTCTGTAATGTCGAGAGAGCACATGGTTGCCACACTGGGAAGATTAACTAAACCACTGGGCAGAGAATGTATCCATTTGAAGAGAAAAGCTCTGATTGGAGGATTTATACTCTTGTTATCTGGCAACCACAACCATGAAAGCTTGTGGAGGCTTGTTACAAATGCAAGATAATGCATTTTTTAAAAACAACAAAAAACCACCTTGTTCTCATCTTGTCTTACTGATCTGTGGTTTGTTATACTGCTTTTTTCCTGAGCTGTCATAGGCTATGCTAACAACCCAATAGTTGTTTTAGTTAATGCTACTAATGAGTGTGAAATATTGAATGATTTGTTTTTGACTGGGACCCGCTGCACTGTTCTCTGTGGTAACTCAGGGAATCTGTGCAGACACAAGAAGGCATTGTGTTCTGGGGGACAGAAGAGGGAAACGCAGGAGTGGAGGATTGGGAGCAGAAAATGAATTCGAGTCTTGCCATCCAGCAGAGGCTTTTCTTTTGTCCATTTATCATGAAAGTTATTATATTTAGTTCAATAGATATAAATCCAATGAAGCTGTAGTGGCTGCACTTTTGTTATGCTTTTCTTTGGCATTTATGAACAGAACATTGTTAAAAGGAAAAAAGAGCTAATTATCTGAAGTACATTTGAAAGAGTAGTGTCTTCATTATTAATGTGAAATATAATGCAGTGCTTATTCACTCTTAAAGATGTTAAGAAAGTTTTGGTAACACTTTACAAAGAGGTTTCATTTGTTAACATGAACTGACAATGAAAAAAGGCTTCTAAAGCATTTATTAATCCGAGTTGTTAATGGATAGTTCACTCTCAGGCCCATCCAATATGACTTTTTTTCTTGAGTAGAACAATAAAGAAGATTTTTAGCTGAAACCGTGATCCTTGGTGATTCATTAAATGCAAGTCAGTGGCTACTGTCACATTGAGAGTCAAAGAAAGCATATCAGGCAACACAAAGTTAATACCCGTGGCTACTGATGATATATTGAGGTCTTATGAAGCGAAACGATCAGTCTGTGCAAGAAACTGAACATTATTTATAACATTATTAGCTGTAATCCAGAGCCTCAGACAAACGGTCCAGAGTGATGTCCGGTTCACGAGTGAATCATTCTTTTGAACCGGTTCTTTTAGTGAACTAGATGAATCAGTTCACTGAATCAGACTGAAGCGTCTGAAAGAGTTTGCAGCTCGAGCAGCACAGATCTACAAGTTACTCGATCAAAACTCACTTTCAGACGCCTGACAGTCACTCCGACTCCAAATGAGCCAAAAACAGCAGTGAATCTGATCCTGTGATGAATGAACTGATTCAGAGAAAACAGTTCGACTCGGACCGAACACTGATGAGCCGCTGATATAGGGCTGCATGATAAATCACAATGAAATCATAATGGCAATTAGACAAAAGCTGCGATTGTCACGCGTATCTTTCAGTGAAGCACGGTTCTGTGATCAGTAGTAAATCTCCATCTGAAGGCCAGAGAAACTCCAAATACACCCCGCAGAAGAAACCCAGGAAATAGTGATAGCTGAATAAACAAGATTTAACTGCTTTCATTGATTCAAAGTGACTAATAAACACACGAGTCACGACTATGGCAATATATGGTTTATCTGAGTTCTTATTATAATTTCCCTTATAATAAAGTATATATGCTTGGAATACTATGAAATATTGCGTGCCTTATTCTGTGTAAGAAGCCACATCATCTCACAGAAGGATTTATTTCAAACACTCGACTGACGTTATGAAGTGAGTTTGGAGTAAAAACATTGGTATTTTCACGTGCTTTCAGAAGGAGCAGCATTTACTACACAGAGCCGAGTCATTGAGAAGCTACACAGCTGTCATTATTGCTAACGATTTCATAATCGCGCGATTATATCGTCTGTATTATATATAGTTTTTATTAGATTTTTATTTATTTTAGTTTATTCATTTTATGCATGTAAAACATCCACATTTGTCATCATTATTGGGTGCTTTAATAATATAATTGCGTATACATTACAATCATTGCATGATTATGGGAGTGAGCTAGAGAATTGAACTAGTTTATTAAAACAGACTGTCTAAAAGAACCAGTTTGTGGAAAATAATCAGATTTTCCCACATTACCAGCATCTTTACATTCGATGTGGCCGTAGAGGTGAACTAGTTTATAAAATGAGACTGACTAAAAGAACCAGTTTGGGGAATAAATAATCAGATTTTCCCATTTGCTCTTTACTTCCCGAGGCTCTGGATTACAGGTTATAATGTTGTAAATAACTGATTGTTTTGCTTCATAATACCTCAATATATCATCAAATCCATCACACAGTGTAGTATATAGATTCGATAGTTGCACACACACATAAATACCATGGCTTATTACAACTGGAAACATTATAATGACTTTGCCAAAAATCTCTGATGCCCATCAGCTAAGGTGGAGCTGGGGATGTATGGCTGTATGGCTGATGAATGAGGAGTATATTTAAAGGGCCACTGTAAGAAGCGTCTAAAGCGGACTGGAACGCATCACATCAGGGTTGAATAATGTGTCCTGCCAGACTTGACGCCATGCTTGATGTATTACAAAATAAATAATACCGTTGGAATCCAAACGTTATATAACCAGCGTGAAAGCACTTGAATTTGTGCTGAATAAGACAGGTGAACTCATAAATTTGGATTAAGTTGGCTCTGTGTTCTGCTTACACAGTTTCCCACGAATCGAGCAATATTTCATGAGTTATTCCACTGGACTGCGCATGCAATCTCTCATTTCTTTTCCACAATCCTCACTCACATCTCAGCAGCTGTGTTTTTGGGAGGGGATTTATTTATGTGTTTATTTTCTTCCTTTCATTCACTTTTAATCCCAGTATTAGCATTGTTAACTGTGGTAAGGTAAATTAATGTCATGGACCAGGTACCACTTTACTTGTCAAAACAACAAAGCATGATCAAATAAAATCCGATAAAAAACGAACAAAGAACCGGACGCTATTGAGAGCTTGAGCGTGCAGCTGTATGTACGACTGATGGTGCTGCTAATGCTGCATTTTACTATTGATTATTTTAAATGAAAATCATATTTAGGTCAGATTGTTCATATCATTTGTGAACTAAATCTGCTGTGTAAAGCTTCTCTATTGAGCCCATTATATGACGCTGTTGAATGTGGATATGTCCACATTTGTATATCACTAGATAAAATAAATTACATTTACCTTCAGCACCAAATGATTTTAAACTATTATATTTTTGTGCATTATTATTACAATTTCAACACATTTTGCCCCATGTGGCATCTATTTTATATGTTTGTGTAGTCATTGCATGATTTCTTTTCTCTACTTGATGGCATATCTGATTATTTTCACTTGTTTGCACACTATCAGTAACTTTGATATTTTAGTATAATATAGTAGGCCCTATGTCAATATTTAATAGTGCACTTAAAAAAAGAATAAAGCTACAAAAGCTGTCATGTGGGTGGTACATTTTCAAACGTATTTGCCTTTTTTACCCCAAAAAGATGCATTTTAATGTCTAAATGGTACATTTTGAAAGGGTATCGCCGTGACAGCGTTTGTACCTCCTTTGCTGACTGTGTGTGACAAGGTTTTGTAATTAAACATTTGCTTACTTGCAGATCAATACTTAGTCTATTTATTGTCTGCATCCACTAATCTGACTGATTAATGCAGGATAGTTGACAACATAAACATGATATCAGACTGATGTTTAGTCTATTTATGCACTATATCATGTCCTGTCTCATAAAACTGCAAAAAAGAGTAATGATCCATCAATCAATACTTTTACTTGAACACTTTAAAAAGTACTTTTAAGTAAAACAAGTGTATACATGAGTAATGTCATTAGGGCGTCAGTGCTTTAGCTGAAGTGTGTTTCGTCCACCGTTGGGAAAACACTCACTGAACTGGTTTATGAGTCAAGCTTTTACAACAAAACCAGATTTCATTATTCTCTGTGGCAGCACAAGGGTGTTAAAATACATAAAGCAATAATGCATTGAGGAAAGATTTTATTCTGAGGAAAATAGAGATGCACATTTAGGTAAATTATTCTAATCAGATAAACCAATATTTTAAATGGTTAATATAATTAACCTACAAACAATAAAACAGGGATAGACAATCCTGGTTATATCTGAAATGGTTAAATGTATAGACCTTTCTTTCTAAAAATAAAGCAAAATGAGATTGTACAGATAAAATTAACCATTGGCAAAAAAATAATAAAAAAAGGCAAAAATAAACACAACTGTCTACATCTTTAGACCATAATATGTTGACCACACTGATCACAATCACATTGATGTTTTGGATTAGTTGTGCTAATTTTAGAAACCCATGATTGATGGATAAAGAGATTTCAAAACTATTTCTCACATTCACTTGAACAGAATCTGTGTTCTCTCAAATGTGAAGTTATCGTGTCAATCTTCTGGCAGTTGGGTTACTTTTTGACACTTTTATAATCCTCGTTTGAAAACAAATTAAAAATACTGCTTCGTGTCTTTAATTAGCTGCGTTTGAGATGCAGCTTTACATCTCTATGCATGCATGTGTGCATTCTTTATTTTCTCCCATCTTGGTCCTGGCAATTGAAAATAAATTAACATTCCAGCTCTTTATGTTCTGCTTCTTTAAGCCTGTCAAGAACACTTGAAGACGAACCCTGAGAGGTCAAGCGACACTCACTAGTTGTCAATCTTCCTGGTTAACCCGCCCACCCTTTTCTTTTGCTTTTCCATTCTTTTCTTCCCCGTTCATTCAGTTCCTCCCTGTCTCAGAAACTCAGGCATTCTTTCGGTGGTGTCTGAGACGGGAAGCTCTGGGATGAATGTCACAAACACAGCCATATTTGATCTCCAGTCCCCCTGGCTGCCATTTTCCATCACCTCTTCATGTTATGAAGCCCAGAAAACACAGACAGAATCAGCAGAATATACTGTATAATGCAGAATGTCATGAAACTTGGCAAATTTTAAATGAATAAATCAAAAGTAGGTCAGTACAGTTAATAAACACATAATAAACCCGACAACCACTCAAATTAAAAGATCGGTTTAGTTTGAAGAAATTGTGATTACTATTGTACAGCAAAATGAACAACAACAACAATAGTAACAATAATGATTATTATTATTATTATTAATTTACAGCAAATTTTAACAGTAAACCTCTGTTGTGCAGCACTTTGTTTGCCTAAAAATGAAAGTAATTGTTTAATTTTCATTTGATAGTTTTTTTTGAGTAAATAAATTAAATTTTCCTATGCCTTAATTTGATTACCACCATTTTTGATTAATACATTTTTATTAAATCATAAATCCACATAACACAGAATGTCTAAATTAATTAATAAATAAACATTTCATAGCACCTAATTTTATAAAAAAGTAATACAATTAAAATGTTAATGTTAAAATGTTAAATAAAAGTTAATGTTTTAAAGCTTCAATTGATTAGACATGCTGTTTGATTATTAAAATTGAATTAAACCATTAAAATGGAACCCCAAAAATTAAAACGGAAGTCACAGAATTTAGACATAAACATATTTTTTTTGTAAGCTTTTAATACATTTTTGTTAAAATTGTATAAGTGCTGTTTGATTACTAAAATTTAATTTAACCATTAAAAGAGAGTCTAATATTAAAATGTGGGGGAATACTGAAAAAAAAAAACACAAAAAAAAGTTCTTTAATGACAGTTTATTATTAATATGGAAAATGGATCTTATGACCAGTCATATTTAACCAAGAATTTTCAAAACTTTGCAAAAAAAAATTATCAAAAATGTCCAGTATTTAGGCTCCTTGGTATGCAATCAAATGCTTGATATTGTCTCACTGTGCATGTTTCTGTTATTTCATGCAAAATATCGTGCCTCAGTCAGGAATGGCACAAAGCTCTCTAAAGCTAATCATTTAATCCTTTTATTTCAAGTCCGAACAAATCCAGTCTGAAATCTGCCAAACACAATGTGTTTATGGAGCTGATAATGCTGTCTCCTGTGATACAGTGAGCATGTTTCCCAGCAGTGTGAGGCTTTGAGAGGAATAAAGCATGCTGAGAGACTCCTCCACACCGCCGGTCTGCCAGCATCAGCAGGTTACGTCCGAGATCACAGATCACTGAAGCTCTCTAAAACGCTCCCCCGATCTACAAGTGGGATATTTGGAATCCTAATCCCATAATGCAGTGCGCTAAATGCTTTCCTACATGAATGCACCGTAAGAGATAAGGCTGATTATCTTTATATGATTAGGCCTTGATTCACTTAATTAAGTGTATTAGTGAGATTTTAAAAAAATCACCGTTAAAGGCATACTCCACCCAAAACTGATTTATCTAATCATTTACTCACCCTCATGCCGTCCCAGATGTGTATGTCTTTCTGTCTTCAGATGAACACAAACCCACATATGTTTATATAAATGACCCATCTCTGTGAGTCCATATAAAGCGAGCGCAGTGCTAGTAACTGATTACATGTAATCTGGATCACATAGTCAGATTGCAAAAATTAAATACTTGTTATTAAGTGAGATTTTTTAAATACTTGTAATCAGAATACAGTTACTTTTTTATTGATTACATATTATTTACGAGCTCACACAACGTGCAGGCAAACAGGAATATTTCATATTTTTTATTAAGTGCTTTATTTTTATTGTTCTAATTGTAAAAAGATTTATTTGAATTTAAGATTTGTATGATTTAATTATTAATTTTTCATTAAATTTACACACCCCCTGCCGTTCCTTCACTAAAACTAATATTATGTTTAATGCACTTCATGTTGTTAATAACAATGAATGGAATATATTTTCTTTCTCTTTGTATTTTAATATGAATATGGTACAACATTATCCTATTTAAATCATTGGTGATAAACAAATTAGGTCAAACGTAATCTAAAAGTAGTCTGATTATATTACCTGAAATGTGTAATGTAACGGATTGTTACTAACTACAATTTTTCTCATATAATCTGGAATCTGTTATGGATTACAATTTGTGAGTAATACCCATCTGTGAGTTTATGGATCCCTCAGAGATCAAAAACCACACAAAACTAACACGATGGGAATCCATACGACCAGAGTTGATGAACTCATGTCTTCTGAAGAGTTGATAAAAAATCATTAAGATTATTAATCAAAATTATTGCACTTTTTACATAAGCACAAATCAAGAATGTCATGCATGGTTTGCTTGCAGATTTAGTCACAGCAAACAACAAAATCAGTCAGTAAACAGACTGGCTGTATTACACTTTTATTTGAGCAGAATATCTCCGTACAGTTCGCTAAACTCCAGTTTACAATTTTGCTGATGTTTTCAGCTCATCAGTGCTTTTTCTGTAATGTAGAGAGAGAGCATCTGTATGGTTGCCAGGTTGGGAAGATTAAGTAAACCTCTGGACAGAATATGTATTTATTCAAGAGAAATTCTCTGAAAGGGGGATTTAACTGTTAACATCTGGCATGAAAGCTTGTGGAGGCTCGTTACCAAGTCAAGATAATGTCAATGCCACATTAAAATGAAATGCTTAAGAAATTAAGAGAAGCAGAAATAATGATCACGATTCATCATGCATAAGACATATGACTCAAGACATATGACAGTGAACCGGAAGTGATGGTTTATAGTGTAAAAAGTTTAAAACAATAGTATTTTTTTCATACACACCTGTTTTACTTCAGAAGGCACTGATTCATCAACTGGGGTCATGGATTACTGTTGTGTGGTTTTTAAAGCGTCAACTTTGGGGAACTAATGCACTTGCATTATAGGGACTCAGAGATGGATTATTTTTCCAAAAATCTCAGTTTGTGTTCAATTGAAGAAAGAAATTCATAAATTTGTGATGCATGAGTTTGATTAAATTACAAGAGATTACATTTTTGGCTGGAGCATCTCGTTAATTCTGAGTGCTTCAGAATTTGCTGTGTTATTCGGTGTTCAATGTGCCCTTGCTAATTATTTACCAATACATGTGTTTAATTAAGTACAAGTGTTTGATTTCTAAAACAGCACTGCTTCTGCATGCCAAGGTTGACATTGTGCAAAATAATGTTAAATGCATCTGCAAGAACATTTCCTGTTTTGAGACATAATTAATTTTGTCTTCTGTTGTTCAAACTTTTTCTGTCTCTTTTCCTCCACATCAGTAGAGAAGTGAAAATGGCACAGTGTTTATATTTGGGTTCATTATAAAATAATCAGTGCACTTGATGATGAGGGTGCTTTGATGAAGCACACTTCAAAGTGCACCATTACACAGGATTCCCTACCTGTGCCGTAAACACTGAGCCAGTGCTGTGTGGATGTTGTGAGGAAGATGAAAGTCTTATGTAGTTCGTGGGGGGGTGTTTGTGTGTTTGTGCACATGCGCACGTCAGTGAGAATGAATTTGTGAACAAAGTGAGCGTGACATGTCATCTGTCTTCAGCGTTTGGCATTGTGTTATAATGAGCTCGGGCTCCCTGAGGTCTCAGATATTGCCTTCTACCAAAGAGTCTGAATGTGTTTGTTCCCGTGAGATAACAAGAAAATGCAAACACACACCAAAGAGAGGTGATTTTAGTAGTTTATCAACTGAATCTGTTGCCACAGTAATTATGATGTACCTCAGGGTGAGCCGAGGGATATGAGAGATCTGTCTGTAATCTTCATAAACACAGTGGAATTTAAAGATAGACCAGATATGTCAGTGCAACTCAGAGGTCCAGAGTTACTAAGCTTCAAATCCATTGCATCCTGGAAAAAAAGATGGTATTATGAATGTTGCACATTAGGATTATGATTGAAGGCTATTTTGAGGCCTACAGTAGATCCAGTTCAAGTTCAACAGAACATTGCTAAAAAGTTTGTAATTAATTTGATGAAGTCTCTTCTGCTCACCAAGGCTGCTTTTCTTCTTTTCTTTTTTTTTTTTTTTTTGCTAAATAAATACAGTAAAAGCAGTAATATTGTAAAATATTATTACAATTTAAAATAATGGTTTTCTGTGAATATATGTTAAAATGTAATTTATTCCTGTAATCAAAGCTGAATTTTCAGTATCATTACTCTAGTCTTCAGTCACATGAACAGGGGCGGACTGGCCATCGGGAGCACCGGGAGAATTCCCGCTGGCCTGGCAGCCAATTTGGCCCGCTGCCCTACATTTGTTTTTTTATTATTATTATTATTTATTATTATTACTTTTATATTGTTGTTGTTGTTGTTGTTTTTGTTGCCTGCCGAATGTACTAAAGTGATTATTTCTGCGCGTCCGCCAAAAGGATGCGAGACTCTAGAATGGAGTGGAAGCTCCAGGTGGAGCAGAGAGGCTTAACTGTCCTGTTCAGGGCTTCAAGTGCTGGTCAGTTACATCCGTACATAGACTATTGTAGTTTTATCTTTGTTTACTTAAACATTAAACTGCTAGCAAATGTTAGCAGTAGCTGTCAATTACTGCAAACTTAACAAAAGGACATAATTACTATTGTAAAGAGAAGGAATTTAGCAGATACATATTCACATAGTTTTATAACGGATTTAGGAGGAGTTATGGCAGACAACAACACAACCCTTAGGAAAATTAACCATGGTTTTACTAAAAATAAAACCAAAACCATGGTTACTATAGTTAAACCATGGTAACCACAAATTAATAATGGTTTTGCTACACTATATAGTTTCACCACGGTATTTGTAGTAAAACTCTGGTTATACAAATAGAAATCAATCCACCAAAAACATGGTTACTTTTACCATAGGTCTAATAATACCATGGTTAATTTTCCTTTGGACCAAACATGACCCATGATAATGCAAAAACATATTCAATTTTAAGATTTTTCTATAAAGATATATTCAAGATGTAGCTATTATTGTGCTAATTTCGACAAGATAAAACAATAATGTAATACTTATTTTTTTCTAAAATAAATGTGCAAACAAATTACAATGAGGTGTCTGTTTTGCAACAAGGTGGAGATGTGTTGATGGAAAAGTGACAGGTGCAAGAAAATTAGTGAAAAAAGTAAACATACACATGAGAGACAGAGAGATGTCAGGGAAAATGAAGAGACTAAAAATGAAAATGGAAGTTCAAAAGATAACCTTTAATTATTTTGCACGGCCCCAGCCTAGGAATTGAAACTTTTTTATGCAATGATGATGATGGCCATACAAAAAATATTGTTGTCCGGATTAAAAATGTGTTGTGGGTGTATGGGATGACCTGGATGAGAGTGAGATTTCCCGGCCTGAAATTTTGTTCCAGTCCGCCCCTGCACATGATCCTTCAGAAATCATTCTGATAATTATTGATACTCAATTAATTATGGTTCTTATTGTATTATCAATGTTCAAAACCGTTTTCACTGCTTTATATCTTTGTGAAAACTGTGATACAGTTTTTCAGGATTCTTTGATGAATAGAAAGTTCAAAAGAACAACACTTATTTAAAATGAAAATATTTTGTAACATTATAAATGTCTTTACCGTCACTTCTGATCAATTTAATGCACTCTTGTTTGAATAAAAATAGGCTAGATATAATATATTAATCTTTCTCACTCTAAACCTTTAAATGGTAGTTTATCACAGTTATCACAAAAATATTAGGCAGCACAACTGTTTTCAACAATTATGGTAATTATAAATATTTCTTGAGCATCATATTAGAATGATTTCTGACACTGAAGACTGGAGAAATGAAGCTTTGATCACAGTAAATAAGAAAAGAGTTATTTTAAATGGATAAATAATTTCACAATATTACAGCGTATACTGCATTTTTCATAAAATATATTCAGCCATTGTGAGCATCAAATACGTCTTTTAAAAACATTTAAAATGAGTAATTATTCCAAATTTTAATTGGCAGTATAAACAGATTCTAAAACAGATAAGATATGATTCTGCGTCGTCTTCTGAAATGGTGACTGAGTCATAACAGCTGAGTTTTGCACAGACAAGCAGCACTTTCTGTTATAAAATCTGTCTTGTAATTGAGATTGATGTACTCTCTCCAAGCCTTTCTCACACTCAGCTGAAGTTCAGAAACATTTTGGTATGAGATGATTTGATATGAGATGAGCTTTCATCTTGCGTAAAGTAAAACGAGTTTGAGTTCCAGTATTGCTTTGTTTGTTTGCTTCTGTTGTATTGGTTGACAAGGTGATTTGACGAGGTTTATTTCTGTAAACATGTCAGTTTTTGGCTGGTAATGACGTTTTTCTGTATCACTGATGTTGGATATTTAATTTGGCACATATCCTCAGTTTTTACAAGTAGATTTTATCTTTGCAGTCATCTAATGCTCACTCGTGAACACAGTTTTCCTTGATGTGTTAATGTTAATGTAATTCTGATTGAAGTGGGACTTCGAAGAGCTCGTCCCTTTTTTAAAATATCCAGTAGCGTTTCATTTACATTTACAGCCTGGCAAAGCTGCATTCGATAGCTTGTGACAGACACAGTCCTGTTAAAAATTACTCTCTTTAGATTTGATAAAACTTACTACATCTAAACAGTGCTCATTTATAGTAAAGGTTATGATGTGTAGTTTGATAAGCGAGTCTGCGTGGCATCAGTGTTAGCTCTTCTTGTCAGTGCTGTTTATAATGCAGAGGCTGTTTAACTGTTCGAGATGTTTGATCTCCTCCAGCACAATTTAAAACAGAATATTCTGGGTAGAATTCAAATGGCTTGGATACGTTTGGTGGTTATGATTAGCTTTGTGCCGTCTCGTCTCTGCAGCAGGTTGCGTGACAGACTTGGAAAGCATAATTGCACTGGCTGAATCGTTCACTATGGAAGTAACTTTGCAACTACATGCCAACTAACTCATTAGAGTATTAGGAGACTGTTTTAGGGTTAGGGTTAATAGAATACATTGACATGTAGTTGCAAAGTTACTTAAAGCTAGTAGAATGTCTGAAGTGGACTATCAAGATAAAGTGTTACCAAATAGTAAAGGTGTAAACAAAGGGGCGGGACCTTCAAATTCTATGCAGTTGTTCTGATGGAGGGAAACAAGCTCCAATTCTAGTTTTAACATTATTTATTCTTCAAACATTCCCCTTTAAATACAATAACCATCAGCTGTATGCAAAGTGACCAACATTTGGTTTCTGACTGCTGAAAATGAGTATTATTTAACAATCTGGACATGGAGCTGCATGGAGATCCCCATATCTCTGGAACTGAATGAAATAGGGCCTTGAAAATTAAGATTCCAAAAGAAAAGTTTATTAGGAACCAGAATCTAAAAGGATATCGAATACTTCTTGAGCTACATGCACACAAACTACAGGGAAAATAATATGTAAGGCACGCAGACAGGTTTGTTCAATGCAAATGTTTTGATTGAGGAAAAGCATATACATTTTTGATCTCAACATTTGTTTTTCAGACATTCCTCTTTAAAATAAAAGACGTGTCATCTGTATGCAAAGTGACCTACATTCTGATTTTGACCACTGAAAATTTGTACAATTTAACAGTTTACTCCTGGAGCCAGATTGAGATCGCGATATCTCTGTAACTGAACCAAACAGGGACTTAAAAATGAAAAGTAATAAAGTATTTTAAGACCCACAATCTAAAATGGCATTAAGATATCTTTAATACTTCTTGAGCTACAGGCATCCAAACTTTAAAGAAAGTCAAGATTGCTAAAGTCAACAGATTTTACTAGCAGACCTACCAATCTCTGTGTAAAAATAATATAATGATGCTACAATCTTTCTGAAGTCATTTTTACACCCATGTAGTTTGGCTCCGAATCTCAGGTGAAAATTGTCATTTTGACACCCCCCCCCCCCCTACAAAATAGTGGATTACTCAGTAAATATTCATTTACAACATTTAATATTTTGCCTTTCATCACTACACATGTTTATCTTTCTTTAAAAAAAAAAGTATATATATTGACAAAATCAAAAATTTGAGCCAGGGACCTGGTTGAGTTGACATGGAATTAATAACTCATGTGACTTCAGATGCTGAGAGTTCATATGTGTAACATTTTTGAATAGGATTGAGAAAATAGCCAGATTTAAGCATTTACATGCATTTTTCCCCCTTTTGTTTGGATTATTTCAGATCTACACCACCTCCTCCAATCGTAATCAATTGTGGTCTTTTCAGTCATATTGAGCCATCAATCCGATTACAGACGTAGTCTTTTGAGCTTTTACAGCTTGATGTTCATGCGATATGATTTCTGTTTTGGTGATCCCAATTCACACTGCTAATTATTTTCTTTAATGTGCTTTCAGATGGAGCATGAATGGTGAAGGGTGGAGAACAGCAGATTGCTGATGTCTGCGTGGCCTGAATACTGTCTAGATCCTCTTTACTATCTAAACCATTGTCCAACATCTGGAGACGCTCTTGAATAACCAAAATGGCAACTTCACTGTGGAAATGTCCCCTGGTGCATGGACTTGTGTTAACTGTGATTCTTCTACAGTCTTCAGAAGGTAAGACCATCTCTATAGACACTATAGCCTGCTGTAATCATGTTGTACAACTGTGTTTAGTGAATATAGTACACCTTTCAGCTAAACATGTTAATGGAGGCTGTGGAGACGGTTCAGATTATGCTGTAAAGCAGTAGTGTCATTATTCAGCTCATGTCAGTTCAGATCAATAACAGTGTGAAGTTCATTAGTTTGAAATGTTGGTGTTTGGTTTTAGTTTGCAAATTGAATATGTTCTGCCTTGATTCTGTGTTATTTCATAGTCCTGCATAGTCAATACTGAAATTGTAGACATGTCTGTTGAGTGCATGACCTGGAATGGCAATCAGAGTTAAGTTAGTCAGAATTCACTCAATACTCAAAGCACCAGGGCCCGTATTCATGAAACATCTTAGTGCTAAGAGTCGCTCCTAGTAACAAAATTCTAAGAAAATTCTTAGAAATGTGGGGGTTTCCTCTTATAATTAAAGAAAAGATCCTAGTAAAAAAAAAAAAAGTAGTTCAGAAAGCATCTTAACCCTTAAAAGAAGTCTTAAAGGTGACATATCATGAAAATCTGACTTTTCCAGGTTTTAAGTGCTATAATCAGGTCCCCAGTGCATCTATCAACCAAGGATACGTGAAAAGGATAAACCCAGTAACTTTGTTTTAGTAAGCCTTTTTCTGCAAGCGTCTGAAAAAATGTGCGCGTCTGATTCCGCTCCCTTGGTGACGTGGCAAAGGGATCTCATTATAATATTACCGCCCCTTAATCTGTAAGTTTCCACCCGCTGCGCCATCATTTTGATTTCACAAGCGACAACAGTGTTCTAACCAGTTAATGCCAAGCGGCAACGGAGTACCAGTTCTAATGCCAAGCGACAACAGTGTTCTAACCAGTTCTAATGCCAAGCGACAACAGTGTTCTAACCAGTTCTAATGCCAAGCGACAACAGTGTTCTAACCAGTTCTAATGCCAAGCGACAACAGTGTTCTAACCAGTTCTAATGCCAAGCGACAACAGTGTTCTAACCAGTTCTAATGCCAAGCGACAACAGTGTTCTAACCAGTTCTAATGCCAAGCGACAACAGTGTTCTAACCAGTTCTAATGCCAAGCGACAACAGTGTTCTAACCAGTTCTAATGCCAAGCGACAACAGTGTTCTAACCAGTTCTAATGCCAAGCGACAACAGTGTTCTAACCAGTTCTAATGCCAAGCGACAACAGTGTTCTAATGCCAAGCGACAACAGTGTTCTAACCAGTTCTAATGCCAAGCAACAACAGTGTTCTATCCAGTTCTAATGCCAAGCCACAACAGTGTTCTAACCAGTTCTAATGCCAAGCGACAACGGTGTACCAGTTCTAATGCCAAGCGACAACGGTGTACCAGTTCTAATGCCAAGCGACAACAGTGTTCTAACCAGTTCTAATGCCAAGGTGAATGTTTGAGCAAAGCATGCTAACTGTTCTGTCTTTGGCTGCACAGACGAGCACCGAACACTGTTTAGAGTCCCAGCCTCAGAGGAGACAAGAGAGCAGTGGATTTATTGATTTATTTACTGTATGCTGCTGCCACACAGATCTAAAATAATCATGCGATTTATTTCCCAGCTGTTTACCTTCACAGACATAACTGACTGTTTTGTAACTTGTGTGTGTTTTTAACGTAAACTTGTGTGTGAATGAGAACTTAGTTTACTCACATGCTGTGACAGCCGCTTTCTGTCCATGTGCTTCGGATGTGTGCGCTCAGAAGACCGTATATCAGAAGTTTAAACTAATATGGTTTAAAACGCATGATTTCAGCGTGATAAACATGATAATCAGAACCAAAACGGATGTTTTTAGCAGGTACGAGCTGAAACGGTGCAGCTCTATTCTGGAAAGGGGCGGGAGCAGCAGCTCATTTGGATTTAAAGAAACAGGCACGAATATCAGTGTTTCTGCTTCCACTCAAAATAGGCATTTTCAAAATGATCTAATAAATTATATGTGGGGTATTTTGAGCTGAAACTTCACAGACACATTCTGAGGACACCAGAGACTTATATTACATATTGTAAAAAGGGGCATAATATGTCTCCTTTAAGGTCCAAAATTGTTAGGAGTACGGACGAGGACTTTTAAGAGGTTTAAGAGTTTCTTTAGCAGTGGAGAAAATGGAGGAAACATGAAGAGGGAGAAGAAATGTGTTGCTCACAATGCATGACAGTGAGTTAATAAGACGCTACACATTAGATCGTGCAGGGATCATGTTTGTGACCGATCTTATTAGAGACACGCTAACATCTCCGACACCGCGCAGAAATGCCATAGCGCCAGAAATGGACGTAATCACTACATTAACTACATTAACATATTTGGCAACTGGAAAAATGCAACTACGCATTTTCAGAACCTTATTGTGTCGCTGTATATACATATATAGTGTGTTTGTGTGTGAGAGAGAGTACAGTAAAACAGGAAAAATTACGTCTGTAATTTCAAAGTGAAGGTTTATAATAGACCCTACTCTTAAAAGCGCTCTTTTATTTCCTTCTTGGACAACCAACCAATCACAGTCTTCAAAAGACAAGGGTCAGCCCCGCCTCGTCACTAAAATAAAAGTTTTTGTCTTTTCCTCGCTCAGAGTTGCTCTCAGATTGGTCCTGGATCACTTTTAAGCTAAGACTCCTAGTTAGACATTTTTAAGCTAAATTAGGAGCTCTGAGAGGATTCTTAGAAGCTTTAAGAGTACGGGCCCAGATACGTGTGCTCTCCTCAGTCCTCTCATTATAACAGCAAGGTATGAACATGATGTAAATGATTCATTTTTCAGTGTAGGTCAAGTCATAGTTCACTGCAAAATCAAAAGACAGAAAATAAATGTAACAAAAAAAGATGGATAAGTAAAGTTATTAGTACCTCAGTTGCTTGCTTTCATTTGAAAAAAATGTTTAGTGTGATGAAAAGAAATTGTCAAGTACTTTTGTAAATAAAGGTGTTATTGCTCTACAGAATTTATATATAAAAAACAATTAATCAAATCAAAACATTCACATACCCTCTGAGCAGGTGCTTCTTTTGAATAAGTAATTACGGTTGCACTTGATTTTACAGTACTTACAGTACCTACCTAAGAAAGTACTGGTAATATAAGATAAGTATACATGCGGGGTAGGGTTAAGTTTAGGGGTAGGTTCAGGGTTAGTACCTAGTTATTATAATTACTATAATAAGTACATAGTATGTACATTAGTAACAGGACTGTAAAATAAAGTGCTACCGTAATTACTTCATGGCTGTTAAAAAGTATGTTCTATGTAGTATGAATGTAATCCAGCTGTGCTACATTCCTCATGTTGTTATTGTCATGTGATCTACCAGAGTCAGTTGCGTCACTTTGCTGTCATTCATAAATCCTGTCCCATGGCCTCATGGGATAGTAAAGTGTCCTTTGGATGCACAATTCAGTATCTTCTGGGAATTAGTAGGTCAGCCTACTGTTTTATGAATACTTTGAATTTGGACATATTACACTTTTCACCGCTACTGTATAGTAGGGAATTATGCATATTCAGATTCAGCCAGTATCTTATTTTAGTTTAGTTTAGTTGCCCCCTTTTCTCCCCATCGTTTCCTGTTCTTCTTACTCTATTTTGCTGTACTATATTATAAATGAATGAATGAATAGCTGTAGAATGCAATCTGAGTAGATGTTAGACCTGCAGTTGTGATAATTCACTGGATTTGCTGATTTGACAAACTCTGAGAGTATGTGTTATATGTATTGTGCATCTTTTCCAATGGAGTGACAGTTCTGTCCTGACGAGTCTGATTATTGTGTGTGAGAAACCGTTTCATGCTGCGCTTGTCTTTTGTTTTAGTGTTTGCTAGGTCATGTCTGAATCATGAATATGTGACACAGATATCATAAATTATCACTGCATTGCCATGGGAAAAGTGTCAAGCACACCAGAGATATGATTTATCCATCTTACACGGTTTTGCCTCAATTTCAGTCATCCATGAAACAAGCCATATCTCCAGCCACAAAAGCTGGCCAGAAAGAATGTTTCTCAAAACAACACATATTTGCTTATATGATCTGAATTTTAATGTAGGTCCTAGTATATTAATTTACATGAATTCTCCAGAAATGTCTTGCATGTCGCAGGTCTTTCTAACTACTACTTCTTTTAGCAGCTGAAAGATTTTTTTCCCTCCAAGAAGAGTTCAGAAGGGTTTTCTCTCCCTAAAATGTGCCGCTTTGATCAGCTGACACATAATCAATTTTTATGTTTTGATTTGGTTTATCTTTTATAACTTTGGGAATTGGGAGGTTTGGATCTGCACCCAGCTCTTTGTACATCAATGTTTGTTCTCATCTGGCATTCATCTTCTAGCAGCGAGACGCATATTTCTGTGAGCTTCTTGTGTTCTGAATGACTTCTGGAAATATGAGATGCTTAAAAAGAAAACAGCATTTTTTTTACAAACTTCAACACCATTAACCTCAGCTGAGTTTGGGTTTGATTTATCTGTTGAGTACGCGAGTAGACAGAATGGCACAATTAAGACCACAGTGTTTTACTACAGTGAAGAGTAATCTTAAACAGTCATGACGTGAGGAATCAAATCTTCCCAGATTGATATGTAAGAGGTCTTTGTACCATTAAAACATCCTGCACGTGTCATGGGTTAAAACATCCTCCTCAGTGTATGCGCACGCACGCACACACACACACACACACACACACACACACACACACACACACACACACACACACACACACACAAAATGCATTTATATAACCAAGCTCCAAAAACATCTAATTTGGTATTCACTTTTTAAAAAATATATGTTTACCAATCAAAGATTCATTACATGCATAATTTATAAATAAATTAACTAAATTTTAGTTTGCTATTTTCCCAACTGTGGAGAGAGACAGACCTGTCAAAATGTGTGAATTAATTGTGACCATTGACCACAAAACCAAGGGTCAATTTTCCAAAATTGAGATTTATACATCATCTGAAATCTGAATAAATAATCTTTCCATTGTTGTATGGTTTGTTATGATAGGACAATATTTGGCTGAGATACAACTATTTGAAAATCTGGAATCTGAGGGTGCAAAAAAATCTAAATATTGACAAAATCACCTTTAAAGTTGTCTAAATGAAGTTCTTAGCAATGCATATTACTAATCAAAAATTAAGTTTTGATATATTTATGCTAGGAAATTTACGAAATATCTTCATGGAACATGATTTTTACTTAATATCTTAATGATTTTTGGCATAAAAGAAAAGTTGATAATTTTGACCCATACAATGTATTGTTGGCTATTGCTACAAATATACCCCAGCGACTTAAGACTGGTTTAGTGGTCCGGGGTCACAATTAAGATTTGTACCTCTTTCTGTCATTTTCTTGCAACATGCATACAAAAGAGAGACAAGTCCCTGATGCTTAATAAATGCATCATAACAGAGTTAATTCTGTTATAGAATGCGTTTATAACTCACATGAATTACTGAAATTATCTGCATAAGTGCGTACATGGCTATATTTACTATATTTATACTATTATCTTTAACAAAAAAAGGGGTGTGTACACTGAAGGTCTCAACTACGGTTGCAAAGGGGTGGAAAATTTTCTTTAATTGTTTCCAAAAAATCCTGGAAAGTTTCCGAAATTTCTGGGCTGCAAAGCTTCCGCCCCTTTGCAACCCTAGTCTTAATGCATTTGCAAAGTTTTGTTCCCGTGCTAATAACTATGCAGTTTTTAGAAATCTCTTCTGGGTAAAACTGGACCTTAATGCATTATGAGAGTTAATTATATGCATCCCAATATGTTTTTATTTATTTGATGTAATTCTGCAGAATGGAAATGTGGGTTCATTTGATTTGAAAACGGTTTGTTTCATTAGTAGAGCTGGGAAACTGTGCATCTAAGCCGGTTGTCAGTATCAGAGAGAGAGAGAGAGCACTAGTGAATGGATTGTGTTTTGAGTGGAAAGACATGAGGTTACTGCCAGCGAAGGCTAAAACTGTCACTTTTAAATCGACTTTCTACAAAGTCAGACAGCGTTCCATATCGTTTTGAAGAATTAGGGATCATTTTAAAAGTTTGCACATAATTTGGGCAACTTATCGATCTGACTCAGTTTAACTACGGTAAGCTTGAACAATTAGTTTTAAAGCCATCTCATTTCCTGGAACACGTCCAGTAATTGTAAATTCTTCCTCTGTGTTATGATGAGCCTTATTATAGATTACTGCTGTAATCCTCTGAGGATTATGAGTATATGCTTCATTATGATTCAGCTCTCTGCTGGGAAACCCACTTTACCTGGCATTGCCTGCGATGCAGGTGGCTGAAAGGTCATTTGGCCTTTTATTATAAGATATTAATCAGGATTATTTGTGATTTAATCAGAAAGGTTAAATACCCAATGAATATGTAAGTATTCATCAGTACTAATACTGATGCTCCAACTAAATAGATTTTTTTTAATTCAATTTCTGAGGGTCAAATGATTAATTATAGCCATTCAGCATTTTGAAAACCATACTTTTAATATTTAATAGGTATAAAGTGCAAATTGTTAGGCTAGTGTTTTGGTTTATCATTTATTAACTTTTACAGAACATTATCACTTTTATAACAGGTTTTAATATAAATAAACTTTACAAATGTAACAAACTCCCTAAAATGTCACATTTAGCTTTTTTTTCTTTTTTTTTTACTTTATTAAGAGAAAATAACTCTAGGTTGTCTCTGTCTGTCAAAACAAAGCTTATTTTATGCATTAATTTTAATGCTAAATAAGATCTCTAGGTTAAACTCTTAATATTAATATTTTTATGATCGACATCATTATCAATACAACATCATTATTGAAGATAGCAGTACGTCTACATCTACATCAGTCATAATTTCAGGGCAGTACACTAAAAAACTGTATAAAAACCATTTTCACTCAGAAATTACTGGTTAATTTTACTAATGACAAAGAAACTGCAAGTAACACTTTGAATTAAACATAAAATTTTGAAGTAAAAAGACAGAAATGCTTTTTTTTTCTTCAATAACCTTTATTTAAACTTTGAAAATCTTTGTCCGTGGAAGCAGAGATTTGTTTCAGATGATCTTGTGGTTATATGAACCTTCATTTGAGATTGTGAGGCCAGTGTTGGTCTGTTTTTATCGGTGTACATGACAGACGGAGAGAAATATCAGAAGCTGAACTCCAGCAAACCACGGCTGGACCTCAAACCCTACATGAGCTCCTCCCTGGACAGTGTATTATATCACTGTAAGCTTCAGCAAAATCCTTTCCTGATTTCTGTGGCCTGATTCCTTACGCACAGCATGCGGTCCTTCTCTGGCAGTCTTGAAAAGAGGCCCTTTCATATTGTTATATTCCAGTATGACAGGCCAAACAAGAAATGACTCCGGAGACACTGGCTTCTGAATGGACACACTTAAGAAAAAAGAGCAAATAGCTTGAAGTGCCTTAGATCATTGAGTGCCTAGCTTGTTCAACAACAGTGTAACAACAGATATCAGGACTGAACTATTTTAAATTGAATCAGGAAAAAGTTACAAATTTAGTTTTAGTTACAAATCTTATTTTTAATATTTTAAATCTTAACACTTTTAAACTACCGGTATTTTCAGTTAAAAACCACAGCTAAAGCACTTCACATGAGACATATGCATAAAGAGCTGTTGGTAGGAGAGTGTGTTCACGTCGTTTAGATTCGGAGAGACTCACATTATTCATTTCCATCTAATCACTGCACTGCATTATGCATGAGGTCAGATAACAGCGCAAAATTCAAGTGTCATGAAATGAGTTTCAGCGCTGTTCATTCACCTCTGTGTTGTCCTTCACATCTCATAACCTAATTTATATTTGCAAAAAACAATCTGCAAATGCACAACCAACGCTAGGTTAAAAACAACTCCGTTTAGGTCATTTTGATAGGTGGATCTAGATACGAACCCAATGCTGGTTTGTGTTAAATCAAACATTGCTGCTGGGTTAAAATGAACACAAAATGGTGTGCAAGTTAAAATCACTTTAACACATGCATAATAACTACAGTAACAACACAGACAACAGTAATAATCAAACGGTTAAGATTAATCGATAATCTAGAACACCGCAAAAGTGAAAGCAGTGTGGACATGTAATGGCGAAACAACAGTTAAACAACTTATGTAGTTAAACAAAATAGCTTTTTTACAAGATTGATGAAGATTGTGGAGTAAATACTGAATTCCGTACGATTAAAGGCTCTTTAACACGGAGTGCGACACAATAAAGTGAAGCGAATCACAGACGAATGGTGCTTTCACACTGAACTAGAGGTCTTCTCGGGTCCTAAAATCCATTTCGATCCGAATCGACCCGAATCACCGACGTGCATAAATTATTTGTTCTTAAAGATAAACCCGACCCGAGACAGACCCGATTAAATTAGACCCGAGTGCGACCCGACCGCATTTATTTTCGAACCCGACTGGAGCCGAACGTAAACGGCATTGATGTGTGCACAGCCTGCAGCCCCGCATCGGTCCGGAAAAATGACCGGGTCCTGCTCCATTACTTTCATTCAGTTTATTTACTTAATTATTAGCCTATTACTTTATATTTTTGCTTGTCTGATGGATACATGTTATTTCTGACTTTGGCTTTCAATTGTAGTCTAACCAGTGGATTTGAAATATAAACGTGATAGTTTCATAATTTAATCGATAGGTTAATAAATCATGGATTTGCTAGTTTTGTCTGCAATGTTATTTACCTCATCTCCGGTGAAGGGCTTTTGCACACAAAAAAGAAAAGCCTTGCATTGACACGCAGCTTAATGAAGTGAGTGGATTTCCTGATGGATCTCTTATATATAAGATGGATTTCTGAGGTTACAAATGTATGTTTCTTTTTACGTGCGTTTCTCAAAACTGAACTTAACATGAACGCACAAGAAGGCTACGCATCCGGGAAAGTTTAAAATAATTCAGGTCTAATCGGGTCAATTTGGGATAAGCACATTTATTTTAATTACCCGAGAGCCGAGGCTGCTAATACTGAACCCGACCCGTGTCCGAGGCACTCGTAGAAGTTTTGGACCCAAACCCGTTCGGGTCTCGGGTCGGACCTCAGGTTTTCCAAGTGGACCAAGTGGACCCGTGAAGACCTCTACACTGAACATGAAAACTATTGATTGTTTTTTGCTAATTCACGCCTGCATGACAGGTGGCGCTGACTGAAAATGCATTTTCCACCTGCACGCCCACTGTTCAGCAGATCGGCCTATCGTTCTTCACCACTGAGAAGAATCACTTAAATGTTGGCACATAGAAACACAAAGCCAGAGAAGCCAGGCCTGGTTCTACGGGGGTGCTAAGCCTCAAAACTAAAGAAAAAGCACACTCCGTTGAGGCTGCAAAAATAGGATATTGGCGAAACAGATTTGGCGAACGCTTCAGCGCATATTTGTGTTCTGTGAAGCATCAGTGGTCTCTCTTTACAATGTGTTTTTGCAGTGCTACGCAATGTATCCAATCACAGTTTGCACTGGTTTTCAAAACAGCTTTCTGTGTAAAAGCAGCACCTCCAGGAACGAGATCTAAAGCTCAATCTGATTGCACAGCTCGATTCATTAGCACACTGGTTGGGGAAAAAAAACAACTTGCTTTGCCACACTGCGATTGATCGCACACAATGTGAATAGCTCTATAGGGGTTTATTGTTTTGATTCAAGAACATCATTGCAGCGTACATTCGCACAGATTAATCACACTTAGTGTGAAATGTCCTTTAGGACAAATTTGACCAATTATTTCTTCCAACCAATGAAAATAGTTCCAGTCCTGCCAAACCATCAGACCGAGTGACACCAAAAACACGCAGACTTGAAAGCCTGTAATAAACTCTGAAAGTCAGTGATAAACTGTGTACTATAGCAAATCGACAGGATTTTCCCTTCTTCGTTTATATAATTTTTAATCACTCATCTCAAGCGCTGTTCCCGCTCACCTCTTGAGATGTTTTGGTGTGAGAAACCCTCAGATTTAAAAGAACACCTTCCTTGCCAGAAACACAGTGTAAAAAATGGCAGACTGGCATTTGCAAAGTTAGACATGTTCGCTAAAAATCCCAGGTTATTATATTTAACATTCCCTGCAAGAAAACATACAGATATATGTTTGTGTAGACAGTAGGGACACCCATCTTAATGTTGCGTATCCTATGTAAATTGACTATAAACATTACAGATGCACTCAGTAACAATTAATACTTAATTTACTGACTTTAATTTACATATCTAAAAAAAAAAAAAATCCCTCTGACTGATGATAATTATATCGGTGTATTATAATACTCATTTGTTGATATTTGTAAGTATAGTCTATCAAACTTATTTTTATCATGATAATAATGTATCTTCAATGATAAAGATGCCTGTTTTCAAACACGTCCCAGACTGTTTGTCCATACTCACATGTTTCTTCATCTCTATAGTCCGTGTGTTTCAGGTCTGGTGTGGATTAGTCACAGTCTGGAACCTGGTTTTGTCTGTCAGGATTTAGTTTTGGGCTTCAGTTCCTTAAGTAGCTCACTACTACTGCACTTATTTTTTTTTGCACACTTTGTACATACAGTTGTAGCTTACATACATCAACCAAATGTTAATAATTTTCCCAACAATAAGAGGGATTATACAAAATGTGTGTTGCTTTTTATTTAGTACTGTCCTGAATAGGATATTTTACATAGCACAATTATTTAATGTTGCTTATGTTTTGCGACTGACTCATTTGTCATTTGCTCTGCTTCATGGGAGTGGGCGGAGCTAAAGAGCTCTCTCAGCACACTTTACTCGCTGTGAGACTCTGATTGGTGGAATTTTCTGCACAGCATCATGGGTAATGTAGTTTTTCACCACGAATTCCAGTATTAAATACAACTATAAAAAAAAAATGGTGAATTAATGCGATCAGATGGGTTCAACAAAAGCAAATACAATTGATTCACAACCTCAGAGCTCACAACAGCTCTGTCTTTTAAGGTTTATCAGTTAATGTTAAAGAATGTTTTTTCCAATGGAGAAAATGAATGGAGTTTTTACTTCTGAAACCTGACTGTTGCGCTCTATACTGCACTACAGTAGATGAGCTAATGAGCAAGTTTACATGTCAGAAAAGCCATACATATGGAGCTAGTTATGTGATGCAGACAACACAATGTATTTGTTTACAAATACTGCATTATGGTGAAAGGGGTTTACGGTCATAACATAGTATTGTTTAATAATCTGTTCCTTTAACTGTAGTTTGTGTGTAAAGGAATTAAAGTTGTTGGTGTTTTACTGACACTAATATTCACTTCATCTGAAAACTGTAGTGAATTGTATTTACATTTTTGGAGTTCTGCTGAAATGTAGGTAGAGGCAAGTTTTTCCCAATGATAAACAATGTTAAAATAATGCAAATTAGAACCTCATGCAGCTTCCCAGCTCAACAGAGGTCCACATTTCTATGCCGATAGCATCACAAATCCAAGTGTTGGTGAAATTGCAAAAATAATGAATAATTCATTTAAAAAAAGTTTCATAAACACTTCCCATATGCCAGTTTTCAACCCCCGAATCAGACAGTCCCGACCCAAACTCATGCCATCGATGTGAGTCACGGTCACTGTGTTGGGCTTTTTTAGATGCTCACATAAACAGAGCAGTTTTTGATGATGCCACAAAATCATTGTGTAGTGTTTAGTAAACTGTTGTTTTTGCCTTGTGGTGCATTTTGGCACAAGTGCTTTCTTTCTGATGGTAAGAATTCCTCGAACAACAGCGCAATTTGGAGACTGAAGTGCTGAGAAGAAAAAACATTACAACTTTAAAAAGACAAACATTGCATTTTAAAAGAAGCTTAAGCCCCTTCCAATACATCTTAAATCCTTTTGGAACATACAGTACAACACCGTAAGCCCTGCATTGCTCTGTATATTGGATTATAGGCACTTGAGAGCAGTTTGCACATTTTTCTTTTCTTCTGAAGCTACTTGGTGTCCAGTAATAATGGAAGAAAATCACAAAAAAGACAAGTAGGCTCAAGAAGTCCCTGCTGGGTCTACTGTGGGACTTCTCATACTTTTCTAAAGATGACACCATCCTTTTCTCCTCTCCACCCATTTTTCTGTCTGAGAAATCCCCCGTGGCATCCGGGACACAATGGGGGCCGGTCGAGGGGGAGTGTGTTGGATTTGCATGCAGCTGTTTGCTGTTCCTAAAGCCACAAAGGCCAATCAAATTTGCATTAATGGAGGGTGACAGGCAGGAATCCTGCTGGAACCGGCCCTCACACTCGCACGCTTGGGAGACGCGCTGCTTTTTTGCCTAAATGCTCACTGAGCAGGGATCTTTCCACAAGGAAAGTTAGAAATGATTGAAAATTGTAACAAAACTGAGAAAACAAACAAAAATGACCTGCTTGTTAATAGTCCAATGACGTGCAAGTATGCATTTAATCTTGTCACAAATATATATATATATATATATATATATATATATATATATATATATATATATATATATATATATATATATATATATATATATATATGTATATATATGTGTATATATATGTATATATGTATATATATGTGTGTGTAGAAAAATATATGTCGAAATATTTATTTTTTGTTCTTATATGTTGTAAATGTGTAATGTGTAAACATCTCTTTCAGGTTCTTTATTATTATTTTTTTAGTTTTTAAATCTAATTATTATAATGGAGACATGAATATATTACTGTTGTAACTTACTGTTAAATAAAAAAAGAATATTTTGATAATTATAAAGATTATTTAACTCTGCAATTCACCAATGTTTATGCCATAAGTTCTTTACTTTTAAATGCTCAAACCCTCGAACGTTTAACATTTCAAATCCTCAATCTTTTAATTTGGTGAATTTCTGTAAACTTCTGTCCACAGAAATGTTGTAAATTATGCAAATGTGTAAATAAAGTGAACCAAAACGCTTTCCAGAAATGCATAAACTCAGAGCGCATTCAGAGATGGAGTTGTTGAGAAGTTTACTGTGAGCCGAGCTGCTTTGAGACCCTGAAACACTGGGGACAAAAATAAATAAATACAATTAAATTAAATCATTGTCAAGAGTTCTTACCTGCATAAATAAATAAAATCAAGTTCAGTTGAGCAGCAGAAATGGGGTATATTGTGCAATGATATTGGCTATGCTGGCTTGAGCCCACAGCAAACACCAGGAAGATGGATAAGAAGAGCTACTTTTCCAGCCACTGACCAGAATTCCTGATAAAATTCCAAGTCAAGTCCAATGGAACAGGATCACAGCAAATTACAATCCAGCTAGAACTGTTGCCATGGCAATGCATGGAACATTGCATGTAATGCATTATGTATGGCATCGTATAACATGAGTTAAGTTAAAAGAAAGCGTGAGATAAAGAGGCACACACTTCTGCTTTCTCCTCTTCCTTCCCAGCTTTGATGTAAATCTCGACTGCTGCTGGCAGAAGGTGAGTTTGAAAACTGTGCTGGTGTGTGGAAATAAATCTGGACTCTAGAGAGCCAGTGAGTGGGGCAACATGTTTCAGAAAACTCAACTCTGAAAGCTTGTTTACACTGCACCGTTCATCTGTGCACGTCTTTCCAAAGAACAACAAAAGCTCATTATCAAGATAAAGTCTGGCTCTCTGCCAGTGAAATGACACATGCATGCGGGATAACGTCCAAACTAGAAAGGACACAATGAAGTCTTGCCTGCATCGTTTTCCAGTAAGTATCGTCATTTCACTCAGAAATGCATCACATTAGTCAGGGATATTGAACAGTCGGCTGGTCATTTTGCGAAACAAACCCTGAGGCTTGAGTCTGAGCTCAATGTCTCGAGACCACCACAAAATTTACACTCTTTAGGCAGCCAGCTTAGAAATGCCTTATACTTATGGTTATCTCTGCATGTCATATTGGATATAAAATAAATACATACATAGCCATAAATGCATAAATCTTACACAAACACCAACACATTATCTTGAAACTGCCAGTTGAAATACGTTGTGTGTAATATTTACAGTCGGGCATGTATTAGTTTTTCATAAATCAAAGTATAGGTGGATTTGTAGCATTAGTGAACATACAGGTGCTGGTCATATAATTAGAATATCATCAAAAAGTTGATTTATTTCACTAATTCTATTCAAAAAGTGAAACTTGTATAATGTATACATCCATTCCACACAGACTGATATATTTCAAGTGTTTATTTCTTTTAATTTTGATGATTATAACTGACAACTAACGAAAACCCCAAATTCAGTATCTCAGAAAATTAGAATATTGTGAAAAGGTTCAATATTGAAGGCACCTGGTGCCACACTCTAATCAGCTAATTAACTCAAAACACCTGCAAAGGCCTTTAAATGGTCTCTCAGTCTAGTTCTGTAGGCTACACAATCATGGGGAAGACTGCTGACTTGACAGTTGTCCAAAAGACGACCATTGACACCTTGCACAAGGAGGGCAAGACACAAAAGGTCATTGCAAAAGAGGCTGGCTGTTCACAGAGCTCTGTGTCCAAGAACATTAATAAAGAGGCGAAGGGAAGGAAAAGATGTGGTAGAAAAAAGTGTACAAGCAATAGGGATAACCGCACCCTGGAGAGGATTGTGAAACAAAACCCATTCAAAAATGTGGAGGAGATTCACAAAGAGTGGACTGCAGCTGGAGTCAGTGCTTCAAGAACCACTACGCACAGACGCATGCAAGACATGGGTTTCAGCTGTCGCATTCCTTGTGTCAAGCCACTCTTGAACAACAGACAGCGTCAGAAGCGTCTCGACTGGACTGCTGCTGAGTGGTCCAAAGTTATGTTCTCTGATGAAAGTAAATTTTGCATTTCCTTTGGAAATCAGGGTCCCAGAGTCTGGAGGAAGAGAGCAGAGGCACAGAATCCACGTTGCTTGAGGTCCAGTGTAAAGTTTCCACAGTCAGTGATGGTTTGGGGTGTCATGTCATCTGCTGGTGTTGGTCCACTGTGTTTTCTGAGGTCCAAGGTCAACACAGCCGTATACCAGGAAGTTTTAGAGCACTTCATGCTTCCTGCTGCTGACCAACTTTATGGAGATGCAGATTTCATTTTCCAACAGGACTTGGCACCTGCGCACAGTGCCAAAGCTACCAGTACCTGGTTTAAGGACCATGGTATCCCTGTTCTTAATTGGCCAGCAAACTCGCCTGACCTTAACCCCATAGAAAATCTATGGGGTATTGTGAAGAGGAAGATGCGATATGCCAGATCCAGCAATGCAGAAGAGCTGAAGGCCACTATCAGAGCAACCTGGGCTCTCATAACACCTGAGCAGTGCCACAGACTGATCGACTCCATGCCACGCCGCATTGCTGCAGTAATTCAGGCAAAAGGAGCCCCAACTAAGTATTGAGTGCTGTACATGCTCATACTTTTCATGTTCATACTTTTCAGTTGGCCAAGATTTCTAAAAATCCTTTCTTTGTATTGGTCTTAAGTAATATTCTAATTTTCTGAGATACTGAATTTGGGGTTTTCATTAGTTTTCACTTATAATCATCAAAATTAAAAGAAATAAACACTTGAAATATATCAGTCTGTGTGGAATGAATGTATACATTATACAAGTTTCACTTTTTGAATGGAATTAGTGAAATAAATCAACTTTTTGATGATATTCTAATTATATGACCAGCACCTGTATATATTGTACAGTAGAACATGCTTAAAGTTATATCAATAATAATATAGAATGCTAAAATATAATTTTAGGAAAAAGGGAATTTTACAAAATATCACTAAATTTTTCTTCCATGTTTAAATTTAATTGGTAAACCTCTGTTTGTTTGGCAAAAAATTTAAATTGTTAACATTTACATTTAAGAATTATTAAATTGGAAAAGATCATTCATCTTTCAATCATCATTCAATCATTCATTTGATTGCCACAATTTTTTTTTATAATAAATTTGTTATATCATGAAAAAAGGAAACTGACAGCACAATTTCTGGTGAAAAACAAACAAACAAACCAAAAAAAAAACCCTCATAGGGCACGGTTAGTTTTCTAGTTTTAAAGTGCTAAAGTTTTATGAATTCAATTAATTAGACATCTTTTTGTTTTATTATTAACATTTAATTTTACCCTTACAATGAAATGAAAAAAACTGATTTTGGGAAGAAATAAAGCAAATTGGTTTACAATGTTGTTAACATTTGTGCATTAGTTAAGAACTAACAATTAAAAATGCATCTAAAACATTTATTAGTCTTAATGTTGATTCTAACATTTACTATCTGTTAATATTATTAAATGGGCCTCAGCTAAACTAAGAACAGTTGTATTTTTATGAACTAAGATTAACACAGATTAATAAATATTGTAATAAATGTATTGGACATTTTTAGTTATTACTTTAATGTTCAATGTATGCATCAACTAACCTTGATAAACTTATTGTAAAATGTTATCAGTGATTTTCATATGACCCTGATTGTATTAGAAAATCTTACAACTTAAACTCTGACTCTTTATATTGTGCTTCACCAATAATATTTTCAAAATATCTAAATTGTAATAATGCTTAAATAAGTAGAGTAAAAGCTGAGCATTCGTCTGGTTTGAGATGCAGTGGCTGAGCCGGGTAATTAGTGCTGAGTGAGTCTGGTAGAGCATGACTGAGTCGTGAGTGCGTGGCATTATGAGAGAGCGGCGTGTTTGTCTCCAGCGGTCTAACAGAGAGCAGAAACACCCCTGACATCAAGTGCTGCTGTGATCATTGAGTTTGCTCATGCTGTAGCTTTTCACTCGCTTTCGTCAAAAGTCAGAGAAATGCTGTTTGTTTGCCACACATGGACAGCAGGATGTTCTGAGGATATACACTGAATGTTGCTACAACTGAAAACCTGCAGCAGTTTGATAATAACATAACATTATATATATATATTAGTGCTGTCAAACGATTAATCGCATCCAAAATAAAAGTTTTTGTTTACATAATGTATGAGTGTGTGCTGTGTATATTTATGTATATATAAATATACACACATGCATGTATATATTTAAGAAAAATATGTAATATTTGTATATTAAATATATTTATATAATATAAATTATATAAATATAAATGTATACATGTAAACACATGTAATATTTTCAATATATATACTGTATGAATGTGTATTTATATATACATAATAAATATACACAGTGCACACTCATATATTATGTAAACAAAACCTTTTATTTTGGATACTGAAGAACAGCACTTTTTTTACAGTGCGATACAAAAGTACAGTAAAAGTTATTTCAGTATTTTATTTTCTGTAAATTTAATTGCAAGTGAATGGAAATCTATTGAAAGATGTGTTTACAAGCTTTGAGGCATTGCAAATACAAGACTTTTACGCTTAGAAACCATATCGATGTATTGTGTCTCTTTTAACTTTCTCCTTAAATTGTGAACTTGGTCTAAAGAAGGTCTTAAAAGCTCTTAAATTCACCTTCATAAACCCTGAATTAGGGCTGCACAATTAAAAGAAATACAGTTATCTAATCATGCAAAATGTAGATTAAACTGCAAAAATCTGCTTTTCTATGTACCAAGTTTTCACACAGTTTGTGCAGTGTTGAGCATTGTGGCTTCACTCACTCACTGGCTGCTGAATGTGGATGAGAGTGAGACATGTAAATCCTGGAGTGGATCCGGAGCAGTATGTTCAGTCCTCAGAGTCTCAGTCTGTGAAGACAGCAACATATCCACCCTTCTGTCTGAATCTCTCTATAAAATAAATAATACACTTCATACTGCGGGGATTTATGTTCTCTGTTCATTTCCACTCACAAATACTTGAGTAAAGATATGCATAGGAAAGATACTTCCTCTACTTAAATTTAAATGAACTGTGTGTCCGGTGGGTGTTCAAGGTTTGCTTTACATTTGAAGTATAAAAGCAGAGCATGTGATGGATGAATGCTGTGTTATGGCACATTGACTGACAATTGACATTTGACACTTTGTATGTGCTGTGACGTAATTCAGATACATCAGTGCATGCGTTACAACAAGCACAGAAGACACTTTCATGAAGGTCTCTAGATGATACATGACTTCTGTGTTTGTCATAAATAATGCATGCACTATGTAAGTTTTGCTTCTGAATGGGAAACCCTGCAAATGCATATGCAATAAGGTCAACCTAAAAATAACTGCCTTTTCATTGCTAATTATTCACTGTGTGCCTTTAGTAAATCCTGACAGTAATTTTTACCTCCAAAAGAGGTTTTGTGCTTCTGCAAGCCGATAGGAAATCTGACCTCAAGTCTGTGGCAGCTCATTGAATCATACAGTAACAAGTTATTAAATTTGGCACACATTTAGAGGACAGTCTCAATGTAAACCACAGCAAATTTGGCGTCTCTACCTCGAACCACCACCAAAACACCACTAATGGCTCATATTGCACACCCATGTCTCTGCTTGCATATTTTAAACCATGTGGTCTAGAAACCTCATTGTGCAGAATAGCAATATCTCAAAAATGGCACGGCAACAGAAAACGCCTCTTTATGTTTTGGTCAGTAATATCATCTACTTTGTCCTCCCACACTTCACAACGTTCCCTGCATCTTAGGGAAATATGACCAACCATATGGTCATAACCATAGCTTCTGCATGGCAGTCTTTAATAGTCATATCTTATAGTATGATGGCTTTTCGAGAGGATGCAAAACAAATCAACATGTAAGTTTTATATGGGGAAAATCCTCAAATGTGGTCTCAGTTATTTGTCTGGTGACATGCATTAATAGCAGATATCAAAACAACATTTCTCTATTTTTGTTGACTTGTTTATATGGTAAATTGTGAATTTGCTGCACCAAAAGAAATATGCTGACCCTTCTACTTCATACAGGACTCGGGAAATCATGCAATTTAAGAATAATATTATGACATTACTGCGGGAGCTGTAGACATAATGCATGCTAAAAGTGCAGTCTGTAATTGTAGAATATGACACCAAACCAAGTTCATGCAAGAAGGTAATGTCTAGAAGAGCAGATATCAAAATATCTGGGCTTGGAGTCAAAATGGAGGCCATTTGTTATTTATATTACAACTGATAAATATTCAAATATCCAATACTTAATACTTTTGTGGTTAAAAAAGTGGGGAAAAAAAGGCATTTCCTGATTAAACACACACACACGCACACACGTATATACAGTATGTATATATAGTAATCTTTTATTTAACTTGGATAAAATGCATTTTTATGTATGTATATATATATAGTGGGTAGTTGACAAATACAAATTGGACCGTGTCCTGTGGTGTGACAGAAAAAATGTAGAAAAAAACAACTACATACAAATAACATGAGAAAAATGTATCTTCATTCCTAGAGTTACAAATAGCATGAGAGAGGTTTATCTGCAATGTTAGGTTTTTTTTTTTTTTTTTTTTTTTACAATTTGCCGTCACACTATAGGACACATTGATACGTCAACTATATATATATATTTAACTTAGATAAAATGCATTGTTTTCCTTTTTTATCTTTTTATTTTTCAAATGAGATTTTAAAAGGATATGAACAAAACAGAAAGCAAGATTTGTAAAAGTGTCTGCCGATTCAAATAGGAGACCATTTTCACAACGGTTGCACTCAAAGTCTTTCACAAGGTTTTTCTGTGTTCAGTGTTGGTGGGGCATTAAAGCTGAAGTCCTCAGACCTAATCTGTGATCTGTCTTTCCTTCAGCCTTCAGTCGTGCAGCGCTGCCGTTCGGTCTGGTGCGGAGGGAGCTGTCGTGTGAGGGTTACCCTATCGATCTGCGCTGCCCCGGGAGTGATGTCATCATGATCGAAACCGCCAACTACGGCCGCACAGACGACAAGATATGTGACGCCGACCCCTTCCAGATGGAAAACATTAAATGCTACCTCCCGGATGCCCATAAAATCGTATCTCAAAGGTAAAAGACTGTTTGCCAAACATTGCCTGTAGTCCAAATGTGGATGCTATTTCCTCGCTTCCTTTTCGCTTGAAGATACTGAATTTCACTCTGCAGATTGTTTCTTTTAGTGTGCTGTTTCTGAGAAGCTGTACAGTTTAACATGCAAACTCTAGTACAAATTCTTCCAGAGCTCTTTTATAAATAAACGCCACCTGTGTTAATTCATCCAAACCTCATTAGGGTTTGACATATTCCATTCTGCCTGTTAGTTTGGAGTTTGACGGATACTCGAGACCTTCCTCAAAATGAACCATATGCTTTTGCTTTCAGGATGGCTTAAATTTGACATTTAATTTCTTCTTTTGCACGAGGTGGTCATATACTTGAAAAGGCAGAGCCTGACAGTGTACCTGCGGTCCTGAGTAAATATCTGCTCTTTATATTAGTGGCTCTCTAAAGACGTTCTTGTTTGAGTAAATGTGTGAACTCACACACAGACTGATGATCTAAATCAAGCATATCTAAAGTATCTAAAGCAAACCAGATATTGTGGCTACTTTAATAGTGCATTCAATTCACATTTTTCAGTTCAGTTCATATTTATTTGTGTAGTGCTTTTCACAATACATGTCGTTCAAAGGCAGCTGTACAGAAAATGAATGTTTCTACATTACAGTTAATTCACCTACAAAGTACAGTTTTTCCAGCTCTGTTTAACACACTTTCACTACATTTAAATCCATGTCACAGAATTCTGCAATTTTAATACATTTACATTTACATTTATGCATTTAGCAGAAGCTTTTATCCAAAGCGACTTACATTGCATTCAAGTTACAGTTTTACAGTTTATCAGCTCTTGCTTTCCCTGGGAATCGAACCCATGATCTTGGCGTTGCTAGCGCCATGCTCTACCATTTGAGCTACAGGAAATAGCCAATGATATTTTTAGGCCATGGATGTTTTTTGGCATTTGGTCGTTACTGGGTATTTGTGTTTATAAGTTTCACGTTGTACGTTTATATGTGAGCTGTTAAAATAACAGGCTCGTCTCTTGTAGCTGATTGTTCCACCCAGTTTGACCTGGACATACTTTTTGGACTATATAACAATAAGATTAACCATCATGATGCATTCGGGTCTGTTTTGACCTGGAAGAGATGGATAAAAAGATGCCTTAAAAATTAAAAAGCCTAATATTTGCTAATGCTTTGAGACCCTCAAAATAAAAAAATAAATTCCATTTATTCCAGTTGGGAATATATTATTGCATTGCATCTTGTGGTTCATGTGTAATTTAAGTTTTTTTAAGCATTTCTCAATTTTTTAACTAATAAAAAAGTAAATGCCGTAATAACATGTGACATTGAAAACTGCCCCCCCCCCACATTAAATCATTAATGAGAAGTTGTTGTTTGGGTACAATATAGGGTAAACATACCTATTAAGCTCTCCAAAATCTACATTGAGACTTTTTTAGTGCACAAGATATTGGTTTCAGTACAAGAATATTAATCTCTCACACAAAAATATTAAATTTTATTTTAAATGAAAAAGCATTTCAATTAAGCTGTACATCATTAAATGCAAAAATCTGGCTGTGCTTAATGGGTACATTTCTGAACCCTTTAAGCACACCGCTGTTCACATTAAGCTCACATCATGTTTTATTAAAAATTCTTGCTTATTTAAAAAAAAAAAAAAAAAAACTTTTTAAAGAATAATTGAATTTTTTTATTTGAAGGTACAAAGTGAATCACAAAAAAAACAAAAAAAACAGAGCACAAAAATCAAGCAACAATGTCTTCAGTTTGATGAGTTATATAGTGAAGCTCATTTAAGCACACGGCAACATCTAGACTAACTAACTTCATCATCAGTTAATATTTAAAGTCTGTTTATGAAGTATTTATATAGACATTCAATGTAGAAGAGCTTAAAGATAGCACTGAGCTTAACTGTAGCAGCAGCATTTTTTTATAAATTTCATGTAATATTTATTAAAATGACAAGATTTTGCTAAATAAATAATCTGGGTCATGTATTAAGTTCATACATATTTTAATATGAACAACTATTATTAACAATATCTAAAAAATGATACTTTTTCTTATTGATGTCACACTGAAGCTGTGTGATAGTCGTGCACACTTTAAGCTCACCTTACAATAATATGAAATCTTTAAAAATTACAGCACTGTAAAACCACAAACCAGCAATAAACTGTAAATGTATAATATTATGGATGTAAAAGTACAAGCCAGTAAAGCCTGTGAAGTAATATATTAGCGTAGCTCACAATCTTATACAGCGAGTCAGCTAACTGTGTTCTGTAGCATCTGTATTATGTTGCTAAAACTATCTTTTGAATCTAATGTAATTATATCCCACATCTAAGCACATTTAAGGGGCTCCTCTTTTGGGGAAAGATGGCCAGCGGACAGTGTGCACACACAGAGACTCGTATCTCAGCGTGCAATGATCTGATTGACTTGAGATTACAGGAGGTATATAGTAACACACATCAACTGGTTAAGACATCAAGTAGGAAAAAATAAAAAAAAATTTATACTCTGAGCTCAAATATTTAAATGTGCTTAATAGGTACGTTTACCCTAGATTTAGCTGAAAAATATTATGTGATGACTTTTATAAAATAACAACTCTATGGGCCCAAACGGACCAGATGTGAAAATAGTATACAGATTTTGAATGCATTAAAAGGGTTAAAATAGTTTAAAAATGTATGTGCTTCACTTCAATAACTGTGTTTTCACCACTGTTTGACATTTAGATTATTCCCACCAAATAAAATGAAATACATCCAGTAACTGTACAAAGCATGTGAACTTTTAATGAGGCAAGCACTGTTTAAAGGTGCTGTATGTAGGATTGACACTAGGCGGTTGAACTAGGTATTGCAGTCCAATTTCAAAATATTGGAGAAGTTTTTTCACCAGCCCCTCCTCCTCAGATTTGCATGCGCAGGATGCCAGATTAACGACACCAACAGAAACGAGCGCACATGACGATGAATGAAATTAAATATGCTGTGTTTTCCGCCAACTGGCAACCCGGGGTGCTGAAATACATTTGGGTAAACTGGCAGTGGGCGGGTTTCACAAACCATAACAAACACAGACATTCCGGGCCGGAACGCACATTTTCAAAGGAGAATAACTGACTATAGCATTGTTTTTCAGATAAACAAGTATGTTAACTTAACATGTTTCCTAAATGTCTGCAAGCATATTATGGTATTTTTATTCTTTAGTAGAGTCAAAATCCTACATACAGCACCTTTAATTTATTATTGGTTGTTTGTCACTAAGTAAGGTTTGTTGCCATTATATTCTAACATTGCATTGTTACACACTGTATTGCTTTGATAACTTAGGTTGCCAGATCTGAGTAAAAAACTAGCCCAATCAAAACTATTCTAATGACCCATGCCCAAATATCAAAACCTAAAATATTTTTTTAAACAATCACCGTTATGCAATACACACAATTTTAACTTGAAAATCACTGTACAAGCTAGACATAATCATAAAAAACTGTGTATATTCATAAAGAAGCTCTCTGCTAGTGGTCTTTCTCCTCACAAAGCTCAAGATCCAGCACAGTTTTAGCACTGCTAGAATTTAAAATGGGTAAAAGATTTCAATACAAGCATTTCAGTCCAATACATTTTATGCAATATGTCAAACTTTTAACCTACAGGGGAGAAAAGATACAGCCAGAAGCAACAGTTTAAAAGTAGCCCAATTCCACGGTAAAACCACAGACTTGGCAACCCTGGTGCTAACCCTGCTCCGGAGCTATCAGGGTTTAAAGAGACAATAACCCAAGGTTAAACACAGTGTGAAAAGCCCCAAAACTGGAAGTCGACTATCCATTATTCAGCTGCCAGGGCTTCAGCTGGCAATGCTTCTCATTCAGTCCTTCTGAGTTAACTAGCAGAAAACAGTTCAGCCAAAAATTCTGTTACCTATGAACGGCACCACAGAGGAACTTCTCAGGTTGTATTTATATTCAGTGCTGCGGATTTGAAAGTCCTTTAGGGTTTTCTACACTTCTTTTCTTTTCTGTTTTATATTCCCCGTCAGAATAACTTGCATTTGGCCTTGAGTTAGAATTAATGATTTTTTTCTTAATTAATTATTTTTTTCCCTGGTTAGCCTAAAGCCAAAGTGTCTTGTGTTTAACACGAGGATGTGTAAGCATGCATTAACACAGACGCACTCAGTGCATGCAGAACATGATGCAAGGAAGGTGCAATTAACAAAAATGATACAAGACGTCTTCATGCAGAAGCAAATATTCATAAGCTCGATGGACACGTAACTAATGTAGAAGAGTGGAAGGAGGTCATGTAAGGTGCTAATGTGAAGTTAAAACTGTGTTGAAGAAGATATTTTGAAGAATATGGGTATATGCAAAGAGTTGCTGGTCCCAACTGACTTCCATGGTTAAAAAAAACAAAAAAAACAATGAATTCAATGAGAACCAGAAATTGTTTTTAAAATATCTTCAAAACAGTAAATGATGACTGAATTACAATTTTGGGTAACTATCCCTTTAAGTGAACCCTTCTCTGAGAAGTTTAGTCCAGTAATTGATTTCATTGAATGTTTCAGGTGTAACAATCGGACACAGTGTGTCGTCATCACTGGCTCGGACGTCTTTCCAGATCCGTGTCCTGGGACATACAAGTATCTTGAGGTCCAGTATGAATGTGTGCCATACAGTAAGTGATCTTACAACTATTCTGAAATACACATGATACCAACAAATAATAATAACAATTTGATCTTGTTTATTTTACTGGGATTTTTTGCAAAGTAATAGAAGAACTGTAAAATGCTGAAGTATATATGCTGGGATTTGGTATGGCATATAACATTTAAGAAGTTTTTTTTTATAATAATAATAATAATAAACAACCCTAAAACTTCATCTGTATGTGGGTCAAAGATGGTACGTCCCATTTTGGTGTCCGCATCAAATTAAGTTTACAAAAGTGATTTTATATACATAAAAGCATATTAAATGCAAGTAAAGTGTCTACTTTAGTGTTTTAAATACATTTTGTGAAAATAAAATGTCAATATATGGGTGAAATAATATCCGTTGTCATTCAGCATAACAGATGTATTTATGTAAAAATAAAACATCATACTTATTCTGATCTGTACTTAATAAAATATATACAAGAAAAAGTGATCATACTAAATTTGATTATATATTATATACAAACTTCTGGGTAAAACCTAGCGGTTTAAAGGAAACTGGCAAATATTGGTAAAGATTTGAAATTACAATCAATTAGTATTTTTAGCGCTGCACTGTCGTCTGATGATTCAGTAAATATGACGACAAGATCTTTTGCTATATAAACTACTGTTACACTGATTGACATTTTAGTGGGCGTCTTCAGTAAATCATGGCAAAAATGTGTGATAGTCTATTAAAAAATTATAAATAAATACATAAAAATAATGCTATATTAAACTTTTATTGTTTTGATGCCCCTTTTCGTCTTTGACCCATGTTTTGATGTTGAATAAGTATTAGCACCCCACACATAATATGCCGCTTCAAATGTACATAGTAAGCTTACTAACAGCTTGTGTGTTTTATCCTAATATCATAACTCTGTTCCAAGACATAGTGAGCTGCTCTTCTTAGAAAGCATCTTAAATGAAAACACATCCTAACACGTGGAGCAACTCTATCAACCGTCACAATTCATGTTGCCAAGAAAATCACACAATAACCGAACAAGTGCAAAAATACAAAACACAAACCCAATATTACATTTATTTGCTGTGTAATACAGACTTATACATTTATATATATATATATATATGTGACCCTGGACCATAAAACCAGTCATAAGTCTCTGGGATATATTTGTAGCAATAGCCAAAAATACATTGTATGGGTCAAAATTATAAATTTTTCTTTTATGCCAAAAATCATTAGGATATTAAGTAAAGCTCATGTTCTATGAAGATATTTTGTAAATTTCCTACCGTAAATATTTCAAAACTTAATTTTTGATTAGTAATATGCATTGCTAAGAACTTCATTTGCACAACTTTAAAGGTGATTTTCTCAATATTTTGATTCTTTTGCACCCTCAGATTCCAGATTTTCAAATAGTTGTATTTCAGCCAAATATTATCCTATCATAACAAACCATACATCAATGTAAAGATTATTTATTCAACTTTCAGATGATGTATAAATCTCAATTGTGAAAAATTTACACTTAAGACTGGTTTTGTGGTCCAGGCGGGTCACATATGTTTGTATATATTATAAATATATACACAATATATACATTTAAAATGAATATAAATAATGAGTGCAGTGCATTCTGGGATTGCCTTATCCATGAAAGAAACGTGCAATGCTGCCCTAGATTTAGACAGACATTTGGCATGTTTTGAGTGGAACAATGAAGCCTTAAAACACTCTCTCTATACAGTAAGCAGCTCATTAGGATTTGGAACAGAGCCACTGTCTGTTTCAGCGTTTAGCTTCGTGCCGTTGTTTCTCCGTCAGTGATTAAATGGAAAGGTGTTTACTCTGTGTTTAATATCTTCAGCTCAGCTTTTGGATTTCTGATTCTGTGTCCAGTTTTGCAGCTGATGGCCATTGTGTCCTTGAGGAATAAAATATTCTGTCTTCTCAGACATCTTTTCTACAGATGCTTTGTTTCTTGTGTTTGTCTCTCTATTGAAAGCCTCTAGTTTTTCAGATGGATGTTGGAGGACCATGTTCTGATTGTGGTGACCAAAAATTTCGGCTCTGATTGTTTCAGAGACTCTGATATGTCTTTTGAAAGTCAAATATTTCTTTCTCTCTGTATTTTATTTTTTAGCAATTACATTAACTTTTTCAGTAACACTTTAATTTAGGAACCAATTCTCAGTATTAACTAGTTACTTATTAGCATGTATATTACTAGCATATTGGCTGTTTATTAGTGCTTATAAAGCACATATTAATGCCTTATTCTGCATGACCATATTCTAGACCCCTATACCTAAACTTAACAACTACCTTACTAACTATTAATAAGCAGTTTTAATTAAGAGTTTGAGGCAAAAGTCATAGTTAATAGTCAGTTAATAATGAGAATTGGTCTCCAAACTAAAGTGTGACCATTTTTCAACTTTACCACTTTATGGCGGAAAATACTTTCATTCAACAAGGATGCATTAAACTGATCAAAACTGACAGTAAATGCATTTATGATGTTAAATGCTGCTATTTTGGAATTTCTATACAACAAAGTATCCTGTGATAAAAATGTATCAGTTTCCACAAAAATATTCGTCAGAACAACTGTTTTCAACATTGATTATAATCAGAAATGTTTCTTGAGCAGTAAATCAATATATTAGAATGATTTCTGAAGATCATGAGACACTGAAGACTGGCTGAAAATTCAGCTTTGATCACAGAAATTAATTACATTTTAACATTCACATAGAAAAGTTATTAATGTAATATTACTGTTTTACTGCATTTTTGATCAAAAACATGCAGCCTTGGTGAGACTTCTTTCAAAAACATAAAATTCTACAGACCCCAAACGTTATTTCTCTTTACTTGGCTTTTTGTTTTAATGATAAAGCCTGCTTGCGAGTCAGATTGTTTCTTTGGCAGCAGATTGAATAGACGGCCACTGCTGCACTAATCCTTCTCTCTTTCAGGAAATTTAGTGTGCAAACATTCTCCCTTAATTCATATTCATGATCCAAGATTGGTCCTACGCCCCTTTCTTCATTCCTGCTTTTCAGCATTTTAGTCACTTTTTTTGAAATTCACTTAAATTGTCCAAAAAAAATACTTTCATATTATATTAATACGAGATCATGAAAATTTAAATGTATGTTAATTAATACATTAACTTGCCTTTACGTGTTATTTGTTTTTGTGACAATATATTGTTCACGATAATGTTGTTCAACTGCAATCTTATCTAATCTTAGAGAATAATGGAATATTAGTCAATTAATGGTTAAAAGAAAAGATTGTATGCTTGTGTCCTTTTTAAATGCCTTTTAATATCTGTCTGCCTCTTTATGTTGTCGTTTTTCTTTCTCCTGCTCTCTAACTGCTAACTTCTCTCTTTGTTGCTAGGTGTCCACTGAAAGCAACATGATTAATTAAACCTTATTCTCAGTAACACAGGTGTTGTCCCTAAGCGGTTTACTTTGAACATTTTTTTCTCTGCATATGCTGTAAATTTTCCCATTGGATGGTCTCTTCTTTGACATAAACGTATTGGCCTGTATATGTAAATGTAAGGTTTTTTTTGGGGGGGGGGCTCTTCTAATCTTTTCTCTCCCTTGACGCTCTTTCCATTCTCTTGTTTTTCCACGGCTCAAAATAGAAGTGGAGCAAAAAGGTAAATGACTGCTCTGGCTCTCAGTCCTCAGCTCCTTGTTTTGTGTTGTATGGTTTCGAACCCTTCCCACTGCTCCCCCCCGCCACCCCATCGCCTACATGATATCAAGATGGACAAGATCTAGCGAACCCAAGCCCAGAAAATGTTGGGTTGGAGGTTAAAATGTCAAAAATCAACCTCTCTTTATACACTTTATACCTAGATATTAAACAGAAATCTTCCATGGTCTATGCTGTATATTATCGTCCATTTTCCAAGGTCATGCGTGTAATTTTTATGATGAAATACTTTCTAATTTCCCAGTTAATGTGCAGAGCCAATTATAAGTAATCTGTCTTTCAGTCGATCCCCTGTAAAGTGCAAACACTGTGGGGTTAACAACAAATTACTTTTAAGTGTCTAGTCCAACCCAACTTTGACTCAGCCAATGGTGAGACTAAAGTGGGACCTTTTTATTTTTAAGACAGGGAAAACCAGTTTTGAAAACCTGTTTGGAAACATTTTTATGCCGTTCTATTCAGTGCGCACTAGTAGCACAACAATCGCACACTTCACGTTAAAGTAAGATAAGCACTTTGACACAGTTGGTTCATGTACAATGAACTTTGGCTGAATTTTATTTGGCTTTTTCCTTCAATGATATTGATGGGAGAGAGAGGCCGACTGTCTGTAGCCATCTGCATGTGATATGCTGTTCACCACAGACTTTGCATTTCCAACTGGTTCAACACCAACCAAAGACGGGCGCATTTGGCAAAGGCCTCGCTCTCGTATTCGTTCCTCAGTGACATGAGCGAAGACTCTTCCCTTTGGCTCTCATCCTATCTGTCCTGAACAGCATCGTCATCCTGTTCCCTCGACCTCTGTGTCCTTTCCTCCCACCTCTCATGTGTCGTTGGTTCTTTCCTCAGACATAATCCATGTATGTGTGTTTACTTTCAAAGGTATGGCTTTTGCGACCAATCCGACAAACCCTCCCCATACAGTTGACGTAAAAGAACCGTGAACGTAGATATTCCAAAATGAATGTTATCTGTCCATTAGCGTTGTTTCTCTCATCTTTTTTCATTTACAGGACTTTTTTGCCATCCTCTTTTTCCCTCTTGTCTGTTCCTCTCAGTTAAACTTGTTTGAGAACAATCTCAGGGAGCAAGGCCACCTCAAAACAGAGTCTCACTTAACCTCTCATTTTCTTTCAACTATGCACTCAACACCAGTTATCACACTGCCAAAATGAAAATGTGGTACATTAGCTTCTGAAATCCATGTTTTACTTACACATACCCAAAGAATTGGACCTAAAGTATGCATAGAAGGTCATTGTAGAGTGCATTCCTGGTTCGTTTTCTAACTCTAGTTCTTGACCTTTCTTCCCAGTTTTTATTTGCCCTGGGACTCTGAAAGCAGTAGGAGATCCAACCTTTGTCTTTGAGGCAGAACAGCAATCTGGAGCTTGGTGCAAAGACCCCCTGCAGGCGGGGGACAAGATCTACTTCATGCCGTGGACTCCGTACCGCACCGACACGCTCATAGAGTATGCCTCACTCGACGATTTGCGAAGCGGTCGACAGACGACTACCTACAAACTTCCACACCGCGTTGACGGAACCGGATTTGTGGCCTACGATGGGGCCATCTTCTTCAACAAGGAACGCACGCGAAATATCGTCAAGTTTGACTTGCGTACTCGGATAAAGAGCGGGGAGGCCATAGTCGCCAATGCCAACTACCACGACACCTCACCATATCGCTGGGGTGGGAAAACGGACATTGACTTGGCGGTTGACGAAAGGGGTCTGTGGGTTATCTACGCTACCGAACAGAATAACGGACGTATCGTTCTCAGCCAACTCAATCCTTATACTCTGCGCTTTGAGGTCACTTGGGAGACCGTCTACGACAAACGCTCGGCCTCCAATGCCTTCATGGTGTGCGGTATTCTTCATGTGGTCCGTTCCACCTATGAGGAGAATGAAAGCGAGGCCAGTAAGAGCCAAATTGACTACGTGTATAACACCAAACTGGGGCAAGGGGAGTATGTCAATATCCTCTTCCCTAACCAGTATCAGTACATCGCAGCTGTGGATTACAACCCGAGGGATAACCAGCTATATGTGTGGAATAATTTTTACATTCTGCGATACAATCTGGAGTTTGGGCCACCCGATCCAGACGAAGGTAAGGCTCATTATGGTCTTTGTGGAGTCTGATTTGTCTGCAGAGCGTAGGCTGTTATGGATGATTTTGTTTTAATTTTGTGTACTGTAGAGAGTCCTCTAAACCAAAATAGCTGAAGTGCATGGGATTATCGTTTTGTGTGATTGTCGCAGTGACTGCTTGTGAAGGCATATTATGGCAGTGAGCCAAGCAAGGCTCTCATTCGCTCGACTCAAGTGGCTGATGAGTCTTTGCAGTCCTGTTCCCCTCTATTTTTTCTGTAACCCTGTAAATCTCACCCATAAACTCAGTCCGGGAGCTGCAGGGGGATTTTCACAATTGCCAAGTTTCACAAAAGCATCTGAGAAGCCTAGAAGAAAATTATCTCAATTATCTTGTTTCAATTGGTATCTGATTAATTTCCTAGAGAATGGGATTTCCAATAAATTTAGACAATCTCAATATGATTTGGTGTGTGGTAAAGGAAAATGCATAGCATGTGCATGAAAAGATGCATTTATCATTGGCTGTAATAAGGCTCAAGGAATGACAGCACTACCAAGCATAGACCTCTAATTGCACAGTATGTGTTAACTAAGCCTAGCTTTGACCCTGCTTAAGAAAATCTATAGTCTCAGCTAGTTGTCTTTGCTTTCTCCAGAAATGTTAAAGCAACAGTCAATTAGACAAAATTCTTCTGTTAGCAAGAAGAATAATTAAACAGAAACCCAATGTTGTTATTTTTGTGCCAATACCCTGTGCATGCAAGAGTGTATTTTATGTGCAAAAAGGCATGTACATGTGTAAAGAATTATTGTGCGCAAAGAAGGGCAATGTGACACTTTGTTTCTAAAAAATGTACCCAGTCATCAATATTTCCCCTCATCCCTCATAGGCTGAAGATCTGGTGCAAAAGCTATGCGCCGTTGAGCATGTGAGCAGTGAAAGCTCTGAGCACACAGAGTATGTATGAGGAGAGAAAGCCAGAGAGATCTTGCACATGTACTGCAGTCACACAGATCTCAGAATTGTGTTCAGATGTGGACATCAGCACATTTTTTTATGAACATTTCTGTTAGAATTTAATGCTTAAAACTGAGTTCCCATGTATGTAAAATACTTCTGTGTGCTCAAAATATCCCCCCGTGGCACAAAAATAACGCTATAAACTATGGTAAGCGGTGGCACTGGTGCCTGCTGTGCTTTAGTAGCACTACCCCTTTTGACTAGGTCTGATTGTTTCCATTTCTGTCTTCTGTCCTCAGCCGTGTGCATGCAAAGGTCGAGCCTTGAAATTCCAAGATCCTCTTCCCCCCCTTCAAGCCAGAATTAAGTCGACACACCAAATTTTAACTGGCCCACCATGCATGACAGGGAATGCATGCGTTCAGCCTATTTTCACTCTGGCAGTCACATGCAAATGTAATTAACATCTGAATTATCATAATTGCCGTTAGTGGGTGATCAGGGCAGTGCAGCAAATTTGAGTTGGTTTTGAATTGCCATTGAGAGGCCAGGGTGTTTTGTTGAGTGTTTTGTGTTTTTGCCATACTTCAATTGACTAAGTTGAGTCTGCAGTATTGATTTAAATTTTGAGCTATTGGGTCGAATTTCACAGGAAATTCCAGGCTTGCTTCATTCATTCTTGCTTGTTTACATCATGTCTTTAAACACTTGTCCAGCTGCTATATCCAGTTTGTGGTTGTGGAGTGGTTGTACCTTGTTGCTGTGGAGGGTCTGAAAGTGACAGAGACAATGACAATACAAAATCTGAACCACAGGCTCAGAAATTATACTTGCAGTCACTGCCAAAAAATATTAATACCCATGTTTATTTTTTCCCCAATAATCCACAATTTATTTTAGAAAGCATTAGAAAGTTGATCAAATATTAATAATACAAATGTTACTAATATTAATTCACTAAATGTAAATCTGATTAATGAATAAAGTTAGATTTCAGTTTAAATAATACATTTGAATGTGAAAAACAATCAGTATTCAATGACTCACCCATAAAGATAGTGACTCACCTTGACTTTAATTGTGTTTTTATTTTATGATGATTCTTGATGCCCTGTTAATGTTAATTTATGCCACCTCAGAGCTGCAAGAGCTTCTGTAAATGCACCTAAATGCCCCTTTAGATGCTGCTTCTGTGCCGCCTCTTCAGTGCAAAGATGGCTTTTGTTGATGCTGATTTTATTTGATTGGTAGCAGCCCTATAGTGTTTTATTATTCTAATTGAATTAAATTAAATGTAAAAATTTGACAGATGACGGAAGTTATAAAATAAGGTTATAAAAAGCCATTATAAAGGTAAGAAATGCCCCTGGAAATCAATTTAAGGGGGCAAAAATCAACCCTTAATGGGAATGTTAACTTCCATCACTACTGTGGTTACAAAACCAGAGCTTAAACTAGGACATCTGCTGTGTTAATGAAAGTATAATTAGACATTCCTGTTCACAGTAGCATAGCTTTACATCAGTGAGCTTGTGCTGAACATACACAAAGCACTTATGTGTTGCCATTAAACCTCAGGTAATTTAATGTTAGATATATAATATTTATTCTCTAATTGCTTAATATTAAACTGTTATATTTCAGTATATGTTGATTGCAATAAAATATTTTTCTTAGAAAGAAAATGTAAATAGTGTCTCTTTAGCGGGAATTAAATCTCTAAGCCTGATCTCTGAGCGCAGAGATAAAATGAGTTGCTTGCATTAATATTCACAGGGAACGCAGTGAAGCCCCACAGCAATACCTGCCCGCAAAGCATCGTAGAATTAACACCATCCGAAACTGATGACGCGAGATGCGTCTATGGGAGCATTAAATCTCATTACCAGACTTTATGAGCTGCGTATTAAGCCTCAACTGTGAGTTGTACTCTGGGTAATTACATGTTAGCACAATTTCCAGCTTTTAAAAGAGTACCAGGGTCACCATTGTGCTCTTTAACTGCTGTAACAACACCCTGAAATGCTACTGCGAGTCGAGGAACAGAGAGTGTTAAATCCTTCGTAATAATCCTCCTTTACAATTCTTATAACATTTACATTTACATTTAACATTTAATCATTTAGCAGACGCTTTTATCCAAAGCGACGTACAAATGAGGAGAACAATAGAAGCAATCAGACCATCGAGAGAGCAACAGTATACAAGTGCCATGACAAGTCTCAGTTAGTCTAGCACAGTACACGTAGCTAGGATTTTTTTTTTTTTTTAATAGAATAGGTAAGTGTTAGTATTAGTTAGTCAGGTGCTGGCGAAAAAGATGTGTCTTTAGATGTTTTTTGAAAATGGCTAAAGACTCAGCTGTTGGAATTGAGATCCGGAGGTCATTCCACCAGCTGGGCACAGTCCAGGAAAAGGTCCGTGAGAGTGATTTGGTACCTCTTTGGGATGGCACCACAAGACGTCGTTCACTTGCAGAACGCAAGCTTCTGGAGGGCGCATAAGTTTGAACTAGCGAGTTTAGGTATATTGGTGCAGTGCCAGTTGTGGTCTTGTAGGCAAACATCAGTACCTTGAATTTGATGCGAGCGGCTATTGGTTATAATTCCATGAGGGCACAGACCGATATGAAACACGTCTGATTTCTAAGGGAATCAGTGTGAAATGAGAAGTGTGCTATGAAAAAGGGGCTCGAACCACAATAGAGGACTGCGCTTTCCCAATGTGTCAAACTTGTCAATATATACAGCAATATTTCTGTTTATATTCCATTTCTAGCTAGAAATCATCTCCTGTCATTTCACACATTTATTTGCTAATGAAATCTGCATAATAATGTTAGCGAGCAAGTCTTAGTTTTGTTGTTTTTTTCAGTGTTGAGCCTTCATAACAAATGCGTCTGAAAGGTCTGTTCAAATCAAGACTGACAAAAATATATTGGGCTAAATGAAGAATAATTTGTCTAATTTGACATTCTCTGTCTTTTCTAAATCTGTTCTTCCAGCCTATTTTTTATTTATTTTGAGAAACGAGTGAAGAGCACATTGCAAAAGTCTAGATTGTCCAAACAAATTGTTGCAGCCAGATGCACTTTTTAATGACAGAATATTAATACAAAGCACAATAGTAATACATGAAACACAAATATGGATATACTGTATGAACATTTGCCTACTGACAAAGCAAAGTTACGTTGTACGGTGTCAGTTTTTTGCTTTCCAGCGAAGATGTAGACCATCAAAACATATTTGAGTTTTGGTTCATATATCAGAGCAGTTGGTGGCACAGACTAAAAACAGTATTGATGACTTGTACTCCACAGTAGAGTTTGGATGGGTTCATTACATCCATTAGTACATTATTCCAGTTCCTGTCCTGCCTTCCACAGTTTTGACATTTTATCTACAAACTCCAGCAGGTAGAAGGCAATGAGGATTTTGCGCTCTCGTAAGGTTCTGTCCCGCTCTGACGTCATAGGTTAAAGGTTCGTGTTGCTCTCTCTATTGTACGAGCAGGAATGTTGTGCTTCCTTCAACCTGATGCATATTCATTCCACTCTGGTGTGAAAAGACCATTCATCTGCCATTTAGCTTCCTCATTTTTCACTTCACGTCTGGTGTGACAGGCCTTAAAGGGATACTCCACCCAAACATGTATGTGACTCCACCCAGATGTGTGTGACTTTCTTTCTTCTGTGGAACACAAGTGGAGATTCTCCATATAATGTCAGTATATGGATCCCTGAAAGTTATAGTTCCAAAAACCACATAAAAAGAAATGACGTAATCCAGATGACCCCATTAGCTGGTTTAAGCTGGTTTTAGCTGGTCTCCCTGCCTGGCCAGCTAAAGAAGTGGTCAAAACCCCTTTAAGTGTGTTTGAGAAAAATATGAATATGTTTTTAAACTATAAACCATCGCTTTCAAGTTTAACAGGTCACACGTTTAATTTTCATTGTTGTTGTTGTTTCTCATAAGACATTGATTCATCAACTGGGGACGTATGGATTACCATCATTTCCATTGCATTATTTTTCCATGAAACTCCATTTCTATTCCACAAAAGAAAGGAAAGTCATATACATCTGGGATGGCATGAGGATGAGAAAATGGGTGGAGTAGACATCTTTTTAATGGACATTTACGGGATTCTCAAACTTGGAAGTCGTCGTAGTTGCATAAACTTCTATAATGGTGAACAGGAGACTATTTTTTTTTTTTAGTATTCTCATTTTCTCCAACAGAAAAATTCCATGTTAGCGTTCTCCATGAAGGCTTGATTACAGCTGTCTGATGAGAGAAAGATGTCAAATTTGCCATCACTCCCTCAGCTGTTGTGTTATAAGCACTCTTGCAGAAGTGTTAACTGTATTTTCATACCAAGGTATATCGCAAAGTATAGTCTTGGACGTATACATTATTTTATTTCAAATATGAAAATGTAAACCAAATTTTTCTAGATGGAACTGTGGAAATGCATCATCACAGTTGTTAAACCATGTATTTTTTTTTCTCGTTGAATGTTATGTTACAATCAATGCATTAACTACAGATGTCAAATGAGTTGAGCATCAATTCACATTAACTGTAAGCACAGAACGAAAGAGTCTCATGACTCATCAGTGAAGTATTATATTCAGAAATGAGAGCAAGTCAAAATGAACCAAATGCATTTTTAAATTCTCATTGATGGCTCTTTCTTGAAAGAGAAGCTACTAAGAGTCTAATAAAATGCATTAAATCCTGACACCTTAACTTCTCATTTTGACAATTTAAAGCCATTTTAAGTGATCCACACGGACCATTTTGTCTTTAAAAGGTAAAAATCCAGAATCCGATGAGGCAATAATTGCTAGGAATTTTCCGAGGTAAAGAGGAAGAAATGTAATGTCCCTCAGAACTTAAATTGATCTGAGTGTAAAAGATGTACAATGAATAGTTCCTATAGGCACAAAGAGCCTATAGTTACCACTGAAATGACACTAGTTTTGTTCATTCTGTTTTAATACATAAAGTCATAAAATATAGCTTACTTAAAGCCAGTTTTGGTGCATATCAGCTTAATAAGAGAATAAAATGGTTTTGAAGGCCACTGTCCTTTGGGAATATCTCACAAGGGTGCCTCTGTGTGTTTTGAGTCTCAGCATAACACATTTTGAGTTGAATCGAAGCATTCGCAGCAAACAGAACTGAGAACAGCGAGCAAGAAAAAAGGGAGTATTGTTCTGTTTTTTTCCCCTCCGCCTCCTCACTGTTTGCCTGTTTTTCATTCTCCTGCTTCACATTTGCAGTGTATTCCTAGAGGCAGTGTCAGTCCCGAAGTTAATAAGCCACATTTCCACTCTCTTTGGTCTTTAGCACACATACATCAGCGTTTCTAAATGGAGTCTCTGACTTGGGCACCAATCTGTCTGGTTTTTATGTGCCTGCGGCTATTCACAGGGACTCACCAGTCAACCTGTTAATGCTGTTGTTTAGCAATGGAGCGTTTGACACCTGTTAGTCTGTGGTGATAAGTGGAAATGTAATGCCTGTGTGGGGTCTAAAGCTTTAAATCTTTGAAGAGATTCTACAAAACAGGTGTTTCTGTTGATGAACCAGCTCATAAATCAGACTGAAGCACCTGGAACGGTTTGCAGCTCGAGCATCACAGATCACAACAGCAAATTGTCATCACCCCTAAGCAGGCATTAATTAAAAATCATGCCACAGGTCTTCAAAAGACGTTGTGCATAGTACATAATATCTTTAATCTCCTGTTGTGGAAGACATAGGTAACTGTGGCAAGAACGAAAAACTACATTTGATGTATGATAATGGAGAATAAAAACACCAGGAGCCAGTTCTCCTCTGGCAGCAGTGTTGGGGAAAGTTACTTTTAAAAGTAATGCATTACAATATTGCGTTACTTCCTAAAATAGTAACTATTTACATTACTTAGTTAATTTTTATGGAAAGTAATGTGTTATGTTACTTTTGCGTTACTTTTTCTAATCTGGGCTGGGCTTGCTTGTTTGTTTGTTTTCAAAATAAAATAAAAAAAATCTATTTTTTGGCAATTGTAAAAGCCCTTGCACACCAAAAGTGAAGTGAATAAGCCTCAGGCTGAAGGAAATGTAAATTCACATCTGTACTGTAGAGGACTCAGCTCAAACAAACCTTTCTGCTGTGCTGCCAGTCAATACATGGAAAAAACTAAGTAACTGGTGTTGCTTATTTGACGAAGTTCTCAGATATTTTCATGTAAATTTAAAATGAATGTAAGTTACTGTACAAGTTACTTGAAAAAAGTAATCTGATTGCGTAAATTGTAATGCATTACCCCCAACACTGTCTGGCAGTACAGTCCAAATGTAATGTCAGCAATTAAGTGGATACATTACTGCATTTATTGAACTGTAAAATTAGAGTGTAAGTGTTTTTGAGGTCCATTTAAGATTGAATGATAAAGTGCAGGTAGATCCGGAAGCAGTAGCAGTTTATCTCTACAGTATGTGGTCTACTATCAACGGCTGAAGAGATGCAGATGTTAATCTACTGAATGTTTCCCATTGGTTGCTTGGCACAGGTTGCAATTTGTAGACGTTGGACAGCAACATCAATCTGGGCTGGATCTGGCAGGCTCTAGATCCCTTATGAGACTAGTACTTCAGATTGTGCTTTGCTGTTGGTTTAGTCAGTTAGAAAGAAGATTAATGAAGTTTAATTGTTGGTTTTTAAGCATCGCTATTGCAATCGCTCATACTTGGGATTAGGGATTTGAAGCAACTTGTGTGACTTTTATTATAAACTGCATATTTAATAGGGCTGCCCCAACTAAATATTTTTCTAGTTAACTAATAGTCATTCATTTAAGCCATTAGTCAACTATTCACATGTTTATATTCATTTAATTACTTAAATACATCATAGGGGATAGTATGTAGTATGTATTTAATTACTTAAATACATACTACATACATATGACATACTAGGGGGGCATTTCATATATAGCCTATTCAAGTTTAAATTTTAAATGATAAACCATATTTGAGATCGATAAATGATAGGCCAAAGTTTGCATTTCCTGCTCAATATACTGTAATTATCTTATCTGAAGCACCAACCTTTAATGATCTGTCCGTCATGGACACAGACCTTTTTTTTTTTTTTTGCGACTAACAAACTAATAAAATTTTAGCCAACTAAGCCTCTTCACATTGACTAATGTTTAGTTGAATATTAAGGGGGGAGCCCTACCTATTTCATAAAACTTTGGAAAAGATTGGACACATACTTATGAATTATTAATTTCTTAGCATCTGTGATTGTCAGTGGTTCTAAAAGGAAGTTTCCAGATGGACTAAAACCCTATACTCTTGTGTGAAGTGTCTTTTCCCTCAGATGACCTGATAGAGTCCTCATCCGTCTCAATCACACATTACTGCTAGAGATGTCAGGGAAGTTGACTCTGTCAACAATGGAAACTGATATTCAGTCATTTAATCAATAGTGGAGCTGAAACCCTACAGATAAACTCTCCCTTGAGGGTTCTTAGGAGCTGCATGGACTAGAAAATGCCAGGCTAAGAGACATTTGAAGAAACTATTGATTGTAAGTGTACAGTAAATGTGTTTGAAATGGGGCAAAAAAAAAAAAAAGTATATTCAAACCACGTTTTTCATATTGGCCCAAAGCTGTGATCATTTATACCAACCATGCATGTTGATGCAACATACAATCACCAATAGTTGAATCACTTCTGCATGCTTATTTATTTATTTTTTTTAACTTGGTGGTTGTTGGTCTTTTTGTTCTGTTTTGGTGCAATTCTATTTCTTAGACCTTGAGATCTTGGAAGCACCAAAGAATTGGCACTTTGGTCCTCCCCAGACAGCACAAACACATGCTGATCCTAAATTACTGTTTTGACACCACCAGCATGTAATAAAACCACCTCCAAATGGCAAACAGCAGAAAACTCCAGCTGGAGAAAACTTTGGACAAAAACTACATTTGCATTTGGCAACTCCTGCTTTTAGCCAGATAGAAAGGAACTAACACTTGTTAGCCAGTCTTTTTTTCTTCAGGTTTTATTCAGTGAAGCATCCAGAGCAGTAATAAGCACAAGTCGGTGTCAATTATGTGACAGATTTGTTTAGCAATCTCACCACTTTTCCTCTTGAAATCCCAATTTCTCAGCAGACCATTCAGGATTGCTCTTCTCTCTGGAGTAATGTTATTCTTAATCGTTGTGAGCTGTTGAGTGCTCTCGTCTTTGATAGGCTATACGTCCTTGCGTTCTGATTTCTCCGCTGAGGGTGATTTCAGTGTCACCGACTGAAATGACAGCTAATTGAGGCTACTTTTCCTGAAAGCTCTGATGGACAATACTCTGATTCCTCCTCCTGCCAGGCGGTGAAATTGCCTGGCATAATAAAAAGAAGATTGTAGAGGAATGAGCCAGGAGATGTCAAAATAAAGCAATGAGGCAGGCTCAGCCATTGACAAGCAGTTGACCTCTGTATTTATTTTCTCTCACTCGTTCGCTCTCTTTGTTTTCCACTTCGCCAAAGAAGAACATTTAAGCAGACACAAGGTGAGTGCAGTTGCTACAGGGCTGCTGAGAGGTTAAGAATTGAATGGTGTTTCACAAAGAAAACATGCTTTCGATGGCATTTTCTTTATCTTACCTCCGTATGATGCTTAGTTGTATTTATAAGCACAGCACTGCTTTGTGTACAGGGGTAACCGCTGTATTTCTGCTTTTCCATAAGCGCCACCTACTGTCAGAGAGTGAATTTGCACTTTCATTCAGCTCATCTGTCGGTTTTTGTTATAAATTATATGTAACTAATCATTTATTAAAATGAAAAGTAAGGTACTTTTTGTTTTCATCAAAACTTGTATTATTTGAACGGTTGTTTAAATCATAGTTTTTATTTTCCTTATACAGTTTAGGATGCTACTATGGACATTAGTGGTTGACCGATATATTGTCACGGCCGATATATCGGCCGATATTTGGCATTTTTTTGATTATCCACTTAGGCCAATAGTTTTTTTTTTATGTTTGGCTGATATACCAGAAGTGGTACTTTTATTTTGATGGAATTGAGAACATTGAAACATTACAAGAACTGTATGGGAAAATATTCCACCCCTGCTTAAAATTTCCAATCATGTAGATTCTTATTGAAATGACTGGAATTCACAGAACAATATAAAAAAAAATTGAGATGTTAACAGTTATGTACAGGTTAAAAACAATAATTGAACGTTTATTATTTATTATCACGAAAGTAGTTCCATTTCGCTTTTTATTTTTTGATTTATAAAACAAAGTTGAACTAATGTCACAAAATTTGAGGTAAATGAGTAAAACTTGAATTGTGACTGTCTGGAGAGTATGTGTCCATATAGTTACATTCTAAATATTTCATTATTCATGTTAGGTGTTCGAAGTCACATGTTAGGTATGGAGAATTTCAAAGTCACGTGTTAGGTATGAGAATTCAAAATAAAACCTAATAGAATAAAAATCATATGACGTGCCATTTCAGCTCTGTTCAGTCACCTCTGATGTTTCTGAGATGTTGTCTATCAGAGATGTGGGTTGTAAGTGTGTGTTTCTTCAGTTTAGGAACACAAAAGTGTTATTCCCCAGCAGAGTGGTCACAGCTGGAGTTCGGGACTGAAAAGTGAGAATATGAATGGTTAAGAAATGAAAGTTAATTGACAAAGTGAATAAGTGACCATGACTGGCTGAGATTTAGACTTTAATTGCTACTTACCCCATCACCAAATTTACACTAAATTTAGTTCACATACTAAGTAAAAAAACCTCACTGGGCAATGGTAAAAAAATAAAATAAAAAAAACCTTTTTGGAGAATGAACTAACCCAAGGATTAGGTTAGGATGTCTACAACATCCAAAATAAAAAAGCACCACATTAGGAAACCATTGCAAACTGAACCGCTTCCATACCGCAAGGGTTTATGCGCAATATTGGCTGAAAAATCAGTCACAGATGCATACTTTGAAAATCCACCAGAAATAGTATACTGTCTGAGTACCTTTGACATAGGTTTCACTCTACTGTGCTTTATTTCAAATCTAGTGTGCTTTTTAGGAACAATATTATTCACATTCAGCCTATATTTGTTCAGTGTGAACTTCTTAGTGACTTGAAAAATGTGATTGTGAGTGAACGGTCAACACATTAAGACATTAATTAACAGTGAACCTGTTTAATTATGCTGTGTCTGCTACTTCAGAGATGACAAATATTGTCTCATTCAACCATAAACAGAACACACTTTCCTGTTGTTTTAGCAGTTTTGAGAGCTTTGGGTGTTGTTGCACACTGTTGTTCAGAGAGATCTGGATCATATATCAGCTGATTTTGTTAAATGGAGAAACAAAACCAGAATTTTTTCAGATTGGTGGTTTGGAAGCTTGTCCACTGTTGACTTACAAGTAGTCTCAGTAACAGTGAAATAACAGAGAAATTTATCAATGCTCAATAACAATTTTGATCCCAAATGTATAGGGAACAGAGGTCTATCAGTACGATGTTTTGTGTAACAGATACTATATTTAAAATGGGGAAAAAAACTATGCATTTGTAGGGAAGCAGATACAGTGGAATGTAATTCAGTGGGGGGATTTCCCCCGTTTACACATTTTGATTTCTTTAGTTTCATAAATTAACATTGCCTGTTAAACATTTTAAGCTATTCATTTGCAGGTGAAAAAATGAAACTGCATTCTCTATAAATTCAGACTAGGCAGTGTCTCATTTAAAAATAATGAATAATATTTTATTATTTATGTAATATTTGATTGTAAAATTTGATTTAGATCAGCAGTTTAGTAAAAGTTATATAGTAATAGAATAGTAATAGCTTGTTTCTGAATATTTCTTGAATTAAGCACCTTCAGAGTTTACAGTGTTGCTCTCTGTTAAATAGCCTTATGAGTGCATTGTACTAGACTAATAAAATAAAAAATCATACATTTTTTAAATGACTTCTATCTAGTTTTATTTAGGTTAACTGTCAACCTAAAACAGCGTACAGTTTTTCTTCAGAACAAACATTTTTGTTTTTAATCCCTGATTTTCAGCATACATGATGAATAAAAACTGTTATAGCAGATTTAAAAACAGTTCAATGCAAAATGAAATGTGTAACTTGGGCAACAACTCTAAAAAGAAAATGAGAAATATTTTAATCAAAGCACATGTGAATACATATGATTTTCACAACAACATTTTTCCAAGGTCAAATACACCATACACCAGCAGCATAGAATAATGCTCTTAGTCAATAAGAGTTATTTGCTGTAGGTTTTTTAAATAGAATAATTTAACACTGAAATAGATCGATGGACAGATGCTGTCTTGCCTTATTATTTATGAAGAAGAAATGAAGCGTGACTTTGAAATGTCAACCAGAAACGAGGTCTATGAAATATCTGACCTTCTTAGATTAAGAAAGATTAAGATTAATAGTTATTTAACACTAACATTCCGTGTTGTGTATAGTTTGAATAATTATATTTTTTTATCATATACTGCATGTAGTTTTCTATTTTTGCTGTTCGATATGTTTTACTTGTCTCTATGCACTGCCTTGTTTTCAGAGTTGTCTGAACCATTTAAAATTTGACTGGACTGTTTGCATTATGCATTAATATAGAATGATATTGTTACCTTACCTCAAGGCTACAAGTGAAATTTGTAACATTCATTGTGTTTATAGTGAAGAGTAAAAAAAAAATGCATTTGTTGACTATAAATTGTTAACATCAGGCTGTTTTTACCCAGACTTCTCTTCAGTCTTTGATACATGTGACAGTAAGACTGACTGATCTCAGATTGATTTAAGGGTGCACAAACCTCCACCGAGACGGTGAAGAGTACAGCTGCTCAATACAATTGATTTAACTTCACTATTACAATCACAGTATTTCTGTGAGCATTGTGATCCTTCCTTGAACTTGCCTACATTCTAGTTTGGTGGTTTAAAGCAAGGGTTCACACCAGACTATCACAGCAAAACAGAAGAATAAGGACAAAATCTTCCTCAAAGCCAGTTTTGTGTACACATTTTCTGAATAATAACCCCCCCCCCCCCCCCCCCCCCCCGTATCATCTTATTACTGTAATGCAATGATTCTCTTGGGTTTCATTTCATCAAGCTGCATTATCAGGGGCGGACTGGGACAAAATTTCAGGCCGGGAAATCTCACACTCATCCAGGCCATCCCATACACCCACAACAAATTCTGAAACATGAGCAACCCTATTAGCCTATTTGTATGACCATCACATAAAAGTCTTTAGTCGGGGCCGTGGACAATAATTAAAGGTTCACTTTTGAACTGCACCTTCACTTTCCTTTTCCTTTTCTTCATTTTCTCCAATATCTCTGTCACTCCCTTTTTTCTTGTACCGGTCACTTCTTCACCAGCAGGTCTTCTGTTATTAACAGAACTGTGTTCACCTTGTTGCAAAACAACCACCTCATTGCAATTTGTTTGCACATAATGTTGTTATTTCTTTTAAAATGACTTAAATACCCAAGATTTAACAAACCTATAATTCATACAAATATATTAAATATATTTGCCTAAATGCCAAAATTAGTACATTGAAAATCCTAATACTGAACACACTATTGTATTTTTGGGCTGACTGATATTTTTGTGTTGCTGTTTGCTCTAGCTCCCTCCCTTTCTATTCAATAAATCCATGTCTGCCTGCTATATTAATTAATGTAACTTTCCAATCGATAATAATGTCCTTTAGCACAGTATTCTGACTGATGATAATAATGGTGTGCTACTGACAGCCTAACAGGTGCTAGCTGTTTAATACTCAACTAGGTTAATAAAGACAAAACTACAGTAGCGTATTACAGATGAAACTGACCTGCACTTGAAGCCCTGAACAGGTTAGTAATTTCGCTACATTTAACTGTTTCTTCTCGAGTCCTGCGCATCGACTCTGTTCAAAACCGTTTGACGGAGGCAAGGAACAGACGTGAAGCGCAGCGCTGCCAGTCAAGACTAACCCATTTATGATTTATTATCGATTTATTAGGGAATGCCACAATCGGAAATGATCACTTTGGCACATTGGGAAGGAAAAAAAATAAATAAATAATAAATAAAAAAACACAGTGCAGCAGGCCAAATCAGCTGCCAGATTTCCCGGTGCTCCCGATGGCCAGTCCGCGCCTGTGCATTATATTCCCACCGAGAAAGAAGATGAAATGTGTGAAAGCCAATGCAGGCGAGCGTTGTCCCTCTCAGTCGACACATAATCTGGTCCCACATCCACATTTACTGCTGTAGTCTTCAGACGTACTGTTACTTTATTACCAAATCAATGCAAAAGTACAAATCACTGTAGCAATAGTGTCATTCTGCAGCATCAATAGTACCCACCTCCATCAGCGGTGCTAATTTACATTCTACTATAGGAGGTTTTCCCGTCCAGATCCCCTACGGAGGCATCATTTATGCTGTCTGTAATGCAGTATATACTCCATACATGAAGCATGCTGACTGAGAGGCAGTACTGGATAGTATTTACATGTAATCTGGATTACGTAATCAGATTCAAAAATGTAAGTACTTTTTATTTTAAAATGCTCATAATCAGATAACAGTTACTTTTTCTGGATTACGTGATTACATATTATTAGCACTATGACAGTAAATTATCCATAAAGTATTGATTCTCTTCAATTCTATTATTATTATTTTTTTCTAAATGAATTTACCATTTATATAAATTCCAGTTTTGTGTAATTGCACACGCCATCCATTAGTCAGGTGGCTATGATTGCATAGAAAATGGATGCATTTTAATTAGTACTTGAATTATCACTCATTGAATCATTTAACTATGTATAATTATGCCTTTGGATTTTGCCTTTATCTTTAAAACATATTAAAATGCAAAAATGCATGTCATTTACAGCGTAATCCACATATGCGTGTCAAACTGACTGCATTAGTGTGGTGAAGTTTTAGTTTTGTGAATTATATGTGTATTTAAATGTGCTTTTGTAATAATTTTTTAATAGTTAATGTGACTGTTTCAGAAATATTCATGGTCTGATCAGTTACCACACATGAGGGGCATTTATAATGCTATAAAACTCCTGTTCATAATTTTAGAAACACTTCAGTAATGAAAACATTTGGGATTCTTCGTCTGTAATGTATTGTTTAATGCATTTTATGATATAGAAAACAGAGATTGGAATATATTTTCTTTCTCTCTTTTTTTTCTCCAGTATGGTACACAATAATCATTCAAGTCTGTGATAAACACAAGTAATCTAAGATGACCTAATATGTGTAATTCAGATTGTTACTAGCTACAATTTTCATCATGTAATTTGTCATCAGTAACGGACTACAATCTCCCCAGCACTGCTAAAATGTAGCACTTTAAACGCTCACGTACATATGTGTCTGTTTTCTGATGAACACCCACAGTGTGTGACTTTATGCAACTGTGTGTTACCGGGAAACATGCTTCTGCATTTCAGTGTTTGTGTAGTGCAACATGAATGTAAACAGTTATGTCTTAAGGGATTGTAAACAGATGGGACACGATTACTGATGTGTCAAAATAGATCATTAGTGCATTAGTGTAGTAAATGGAGCCTATTAGACTTGCTGCTGTCTATAATGTCATCAATAATAATCAAACGGCAATAAAGCTGAGAAAAAAAATGACTTACTGCTCTTGTCTGGAAAACTTTAGTAGCTTTATTAAATAAATCCTCTACAGTTAGATTCTCAAAACACTCTTGTGTTTATTTGTTCTTCTTTATTACGGACTATTTACTTGTATGTTTTGAAGCTATATTTAGTAAGTAAGAAAATTACTTGACTACATTAAATTGTCTTTATTATATATTATTAGTTTTAGCTGGTTATGTATTTAGCTCAAACAGTAAAGCAGATCATGGGTTTGATTCCTGCGAATAAATGTGTACCTTAGATTTATTTTGCTTTGGATAAATGTAAATGTAAAAGTATTGATCAATAGCATTGTTTTTAAAAAAAGCATTTTTTTATATAAAGATCAGAATAGTTTTAACTGAATTTGTCTGCCTCTCACTGATTTTTAAGAGTAAATTAGATTAAAAAAATGAAGTGCCTTGCATATTGAGTAGTAAACAAGCATTAAAATATTTTTAAATCTGTTTTTTAAAACAAGCGTTACAGTATAATTTTATTTTATTCATTTAACTGATGGATAAAATGGAGCATGACCATCTGTCAAAGTGGCAAATGATGTTTATGGCGTAACCTGTAAGTGCTGTAATTTTTGTCAGGTTTTTAATCATTCTGTTGCAAGTTAATTTGCATGGAAGGTGGACACAGAGTAGTTTGTGCTACATTCATTATCAAGCACTTTGATTGTGAACATCTTCCATCTTGTTCGATTTGAATCTGTCAGTAAATATAGTAACTTTTGCTCTTTGTGTTGTGACATGCACATCATTCAGAGCTTTGGTGGCAAGAGCTCTTTTAGTTTGATCAAGCACTGTGTTTCAGGTTGGTTTTGTGTTGGCATCCCTTTTTTCTGTGTTTTTTTTTTTTTTTTTTACTGTGGGAGTGTTGCTAAAGTTTAAAAACACAATAGACCAGATCCGACCTTATTTATTTTATCTGTCAAAATGATGGAAAGTGCTTTGAGTCATCTATTAATGTTCTTAAAATTGAGTACAAAACACACTTTAGCCTCTGTCCTCGGCTTTCTAAAATCTACTCGCAATGAAGCATTAAAGCTTTTGGATGTTTGATATGACGCACACACACACACACACACCACACACCACGCACACACACACACACGCACCACACACACACACACCACACACGCGCACACACCGCACACACCGCACACACACACACACACACACACGCACACACCACACACGCACACACCACACACGCGCACACACACACACACCGCACACTCACACGCACACACACACACACACCGCACACACACACACACACACACCACACACCACACACACACACACACACACACCACACACACACACACGCACACACCACACACGCACACACCACACACGCGCACACACACACACACACACACACCGCACGCACGCACGCACGCACACACACGCACACACACACACACACACACACACACACACTCACAATAGCTAAAACCTTGGTCTTACAGGCACACACACACACACCGCACACACACCGCACACACACACACACACACACACACACACACACGCACACACCACACACGCACACACCACACACGCACACACACACACACACACCGCACACTCACACGCACACACACACCGCACGCACGTGCACACACACGCACACACACACACACACACTCACACACAATAGCTAAAACCTTGGTCTTAGAGGCCGTGGTTGATTTTATTATTGTGATTACATTATAATGCTGCAAATAGAATGATAACTATTCATCTTCCTTCATTAGCATTCATCATGGATCACCGTACAGAACGAGCACTGAATCTACTCAATATTACAGCATGCTGCATTTTATTTCTCATGAAGGAGAATGAAGCTCTAAAGCACATATTTTTGACATATTAACAGACATGTATTGCTTGCGTATTGTTGAGAACAATGTCACACATTCCTTTGAATTCTAAGTCAAGTGATTCGTTTTTGCTACACTTGACAAAAGTTGGAAACATTATGATTTTTAGAAGCATTTAATGAAGTGTCTTCTGTTCATCAAGGCTCCATTTATTTGATCAAAAATGTGAAATATTATTACAATTTGAAATAAGTATTTTCTATTTGAATATATTTTAATATGTAATTGATTCCTGTGATCATTACTCCAGTCTTCAGTGTCACATGATCCTTCAGAAATGTTTTTACTGTCACTTTTTATCAATTTAATGCATATTTGCTGAATAAAAGCATAATTTTCTAATAAAAACATGCACATACACACATTTAATTGGTGGTATATCATGGTTTCTGCATAAATATTGTGCAGCACGACTGTTTTCAACATTGATAATAATCAGAAATGTTTCTTGAGCAGCAAATCAGTATATTATTATGATTTCTGAAGATCATGTGACACTGAAGACTGGAGTAATGATGCTGAAAATCCAGCTTTGATCACAGAAATAAATTCTATTTTACAAAATATTCACATAGAAAAGAGTTATTTTAAATTGTAATGATATTTCACATTGCTAGTGTTTTTACTGTATTTTTGATCTAATAAATGCAGCCTTGGTGAGCAGAAGACACTTTAAAACATTTAAACATCGTAATGTTTTGGCAAGTGCTGTATGTGTTTAATTCTGCTTCTCTGAATGCTGTCGACTGTCTCAGCGTCTTCAATCATGGCTTCACTGAAAAGACAACCGAGCATCCAGGACATGTTTGTCCTTGTATCTCAGAGAGAACAAGATGGTGCGCAGCCTCTTTATATGCATGACGTGACAGATATGTGAAGGGCGGGACTTATGCAACATCTGCCAATGATACTCTTCAGGCTTCAGCAGTGGCTGAAATGAAAGGCAACATAAATATTTGATTCTGAGCACATTCATATCTTGTGATATTCATTATTATGGATGATTTCCATGCAGTCTGATACAGGAGCACACAAACACAGAGGATAATTCAAAAACACGCACGGATTTATACATGAGAGCGGTTCAGAATCACTCCTGGACATGTTCATATCTGCGCTTGCACTCCTTTGAGTTTTACAGATTAATTACACTGCAAGATCTATCTATCCATTCATCTTTCTTGCTGTTTATCCTGTACGGGGTTGTGGGAGTGCTGGGAACTAGCCTGTGTTCCGCGTTTAAGGCAGAGAAACAGTCTGGGACACACACACACTCTCACACACACACACCACACACACACCACGCACACACATGCACACACCACACACACACCACACACACACACACACACACACACACACACACACACACACACACACACACACACACACACACACACACACACACACACACACACACACACACACACACACACACACACACACACACACACACACACACACACACACACACACACACACACACACACACACACACACACACACACACACACACACACACACACACACACACACACACACACACACACACACACACACACACACACACACACACACACACACACACACACACACACACACACACACACACACACACACACACACACACACACACACACACACACACACACACACACACACACACACACACACACACACACACACACACACACACACACACACACACACACGCACACACACACGCACACACACACACACACACACCACACCACACACTACACACACACACACACACACATACGTCTACGGGTAATTTATCATCTCCATTTCACCTGCATGTTTTAATTAATTAATCACTTTCAAAAGTTTTAGCCCAGCTCACACTGTGCGAATCTAAAAGATTTTCACACACCACACACACACACACCACACACACACACACACACACACACACACACACACACACACACACACACACACACACACACACACACACACACACACACACACACACACACACACACACACACACACACACACACACACACACACACACACACACACACACACACACACACACACACACACACACACTACACACACACACACACACACGTACGTCTACGGGTAATTTATCATCTCCATTTCACCTGCATGTCTTTGGTTTGTGAAGGAGACTGAAGTCTACACATGGAGAACATTAGAGGTGAAATGATCCGCTCAGTTCACAATATTATGCATTTTGACAATATTTTGGAATAAATAAATAAGAGAGTAAATAGATAAAATAATTAAACTTAATAATAAATTAAAGCATTTTTATTTCCAAAACATGTACTAGCCTAACATGTAGCAGCAATGTTTATATACTTATTATTATATATATTGATATTTTAAGTTAGAATTTTGTATTTTCAGTTTTAATTTAAATATTAATTTCAGTTTGTTTAAATATTTCTAATTGGATGAAAGTTTTTCCATTTAATATTTATATTTTATTTCACTTAACAAAACAATTGTAATGTTTTAATTTTAATTTAAATATATATATTTTTTATATATAAATATGTCTAGTTTTTAGTAATCTTTTTTTTTTTTTGATTTCAGTTAAAAATTTTAGTTAAGTTTTAGTATATCAAATGTAACTAAACAAAAATGAGAAATGCTGCTTTGGCAACAAAATTAATTAATTTATTTATTTAATGGTCACACTTTATTTTAAGGTCCAATTCACACTTTTAAATAACCATTAACTACGACTTTTGCCTCAATAAACTCAATAGTTGCTGCTTATTAATAGTTAGTAAGGTAGTTGGTAGTTTAGGTATTGGGTTGGATTAAGGATCTAGAATATGGTCATGCAGAATAAGGCATTAATATGTGCTTTATATCTACTAATAAACAGCCAATATGATAGTGGGAATAGGCTTTTTATGGTTTTAGTTGTAGTTGACTATAATAACCCTGGCCGTCTCACATTTGTCTCTTCTGACCACCTGTGAGGGTTTACATCGCAAACTATGTCTGTGTTGATAAAATGCAAAATGAACTGTCTGTCTTCTCTGTGTATTTAAATGATCTCTCTCCTGTTCCCACAGTACCGACTGTCTCTGATGACGTTACATCAACACTGCAGCCTAGAAGATCCACACCTCCCATCAGGACCACCGCTATCAGCATCGCCCAGAGACCTGCGCTCAACATCACCGTCACGCCGGACCCGGCAGCCGTGGACCGCCCCGACCCGCCGCCGGACCCCAGCGCCGTCAGCCCGCCCCCCTCCAGCAGACGCTTCTGTGACGGGACGGAGAGGAGAGGAATCTCCTGGCCACAGACGCACCGAGGAGCCACGGTGGAGCGGCCTTGTCCTAGAGGAACTCGAGGTGCGTCCGCACTGGAAACAGGCATTTGAATTATTTCTGCAATTAGTGTCAGGAATCTGTGCAGAAGTGACGCGTGTGCTGGTATCCGGCATGTGGCATTTCTTATTTGAATGGCATCCATATGGAGACGTCAAAATGATCTGCAAGATTTGCATTCCGTAGCCCAGTTAATATGTAAATGTTATGCGGTGCTGTTTGTAATAGAAAATGTTATCATAGCATAAATATTTTATTACAAACTCCAACAGATATAGACTTAATTAATCACTTTCAAAAGTTTTAGGGCCAGTTTTACTAAACAGGGCACATTAGTGTTAAGCCCAGCTCACACTGTGCGATTTTGGCCACGATTTGGCCATCTGAGACAAATTTTGAAAATCCTAAAAGATTTTCACACACCACACACACACACCACACACACCACACACACACACACACACACACACACACACACACACACCACACACACACACACACACACACACACACACACACACACACACACACACACACCACACACCACACACCACACACACACACACACACACACACACACACACCACACACACCACACACACACACCATCCTAAAATCCTAAAAGATTCCTGTAATCCTAGGCTAAAATCTGTAGTGTTTGATCTCTGGTTTGACATGTTCACCGACAGCCGATTAATGACCGTTGCGATCAAATTTGACCTCCGACGAATTCTGGCAGTGTCAGACTACACTATTACACTATTCTTCTTAAATACACTGCTATTGCCACCATTCATATTCTCTTCATGATAGCCAACATTTCAGCCTCGCGTGTAATGCAGCTCGCAGTCGCTGAACATGTACTGTATGGGTTGATAATGTAAAACTGTCGTACAGTCTGACATTAAAGGGATAGTTCACCTAAAATGAAAATTCTGTCATTAATTACTCACCCTCATGTCGTTCCAAACCCATAAGACCTTCGTTCATCTTCAGAACACAAATTAAGATATTTCTGATGCATTCCGAGAGCTCTCAGACCCTCTGTAGACAGCAATGATCCTTACACGATCAAGGCTCAGAAACATAGCAAGGACATCGGTAAAATAGTCCATGTGACATCAGGGGTCCAACCGTAATTTTACAAAGCTACGAGAATACTTTTTGTGAAAAAAAAAGACTTTATTTATCAATTTGTCTCCTCCGCGGCACCCTTCTGTAGCACCATTTTGGAGAGTATCCGCTGAACAC